>JALLBJ010000165.1:0-40627 GCA_036940105.1 Skeletonema potamos
ACCTAGCAATGCCACACGTCCCCATCCCTCACCCCCGGGCCCAAACAGGACCCCCTCTGGCTGGTAAGTAACCCCTAAGATAGATAGTATGTAACGAATAACGAAGACAAAAGAGGAAGCGAGGAAAGAAAAAAGAAAGATAGGCTGAGGGGTCGAGGCGAAGAAAGAGTTATGAAGAAAGACTGTACAGCAGGGGTTAACCCTAAAGAGCTTGTCCAATAATACGGTATTGTACCTTGCTACTCTGGACTTTCTGTGTATCATGCTTAGATCTAACAATATGGTAATAGACACTTTTCTCCCTCGCCCGAAAAAAAAGAGAGAACTATCACCAGGAAAAGCCCATTACATCGCAACTATCACAACAGAGCATGCTAGTTGTGTGAAAGTACAAGGGAAGAATGAATGAAGCGGACGTTGGTAGACGTCTACTTATCATATAATTCGAAGGAGGCAACGATTGCGGCATGTTGGAAACTGTCACCCTCTCGCAATGGATGCCCAGTAGATGGGCAACCATAGAGACTGCCGGAGATAACGTCAAGAAAAGAGTGTCGACTTGGCCAAAGGACGTCGCTGATGTTGTCAAGGGGGAATTTGTTGTCAGCCATGATACCAAGGACCAAATTGACGAGAAAAAATCTGCATTCGACGATAAAGTTTATTATCAAAATGCCGTGGTGGTCGCATATCTCCTTGTACAGCACATCATGGGTGCAGTGCCGTCGGCGGCGAGTGGGAATGGCTCGGATAAACTCAATGTTGATCCCAATTCAATCAAGGTCATATTTACAGTCGAAGAAGAGTCCTCCTCACTGGAGGACGTGAGCGCTGTCCTTCATCCCAGCACGGGCACACTCCGCCCCATTTTTTATTCCCTGGGGGAGGTGTTACTAAATTTATTTAGTCGGCAGGAAACAATCACCCCGGAGTGTCGGGCGGCACTAATGTCGCGTCAAGAGAATCTATATGACCGCCGCGAAGGTGAAAGCTGCGAAACTGACACATTTGATTCGTTTCAGGACACAATGCAGAGAGCTCTTTTGTTTTTAGACTTGGAGGAAGGAGGGGGGGATACGATTATGGATGACTTGTATGAATTACCCGAAAATCGGTGTCGAACTATTACACCAAGTACCTTTTCAATCATATGCACCAACTACCCCACTCTTCCGATGTCCGTATGCAGATTTATTGCAGATGTTATGGAGGGAACGAATGGTGGCTTTGCTCTGACCAAAACATCATTTACATCTCTGGAAGAAGTTCTTGAAGATCTGAAACGTATGATGTTTGAGCCTGACATATTTTTACATAACCCATCTGATCCCAAGATTGACTTTGGGAAGAGGCTCTATGGAAGAGAAGAGGAAATATCGGTTATACTTTCGGTAGCTGAATGCATCTCATCGAGGCAAGGCAGTGGGACACTTGAAATAATTGGTATTCATGGATATTCAGGATCGGGCAAGTCTTTTCTAGCCAACCAAATTGGGAGATACCTGTCAACGAAAGGCTGGATTTTTCTTGAAGGGAAGTTTGATAGAATGAGACAGGGCGATGCTGCCTTCTCGATGATGATGTCCGCATTGGAGAACTTTTTTTGCACTATGGCAAATGATGTAATTTACTACGACCAAGTAGCTACCAAAGTAAGGGAGGCACTCGGCCAAGATGGAGTTGATTCTCTCTCTCGTGTCATCCCCAGTCTTAATAAGCTGGTTGGGGATGAAATGATAGACATTCATCGAGTTGACAGCGACGGAATGCATCATAGCAGAATCGTTCGGACGGGAGAAGAATCCGCCATGTACGAACAACGGATTGAATATTTACTCTGTGTCTTGGTAGACGCAATTTTGAGCGTGGGCCGGCCAATCTTGCTTCTCTACGACTCTACTACACAGTGGGCGAGATTAGAGGAGTCTCGGTTCCTCCAGCACTTTTTGATGCATATTGCAGATCAAACGTCATCGAGAAAGAATATCCTTTTCATCGAATGTTGTGACAAAAAAGAGTCAGAGGGGTTGAATGCGTCCATGATCGCCTCGCATGATTCCGTTAACATTACCAGAATTGAAATTGGCGAATTTTCGAAGCCGGCCTTAAATGACGCAATATCACATGCGCTCCATCTTCCACCTCGCGTTACGTCACCTCTCTCAGAGATCATCCACATCAAGACCATGGGAAATATCATGTTCGTCTTAGAATTCATGAAATCCCTGGAGAAGTCAAAGATGTTGACGTATAATTTATCTGAGCGACAATGGGTGTGGGATACCGATATCGTGCCCCTCCAACGAATTTCAGACAGTGTTGCTGGTCTCTTGATGAGCAAGCTACTTAATTTGGACAAGAATGTTCTGGATTGTTTGATAATGGCTTCCTGTTTTGGATCTCAAATAAACATGGCAATAATGGATCTTCTCGATGGATTAAGAGGAGTAACGCACATCAGCAACAACCTCGATTTAGGGGTAGAAGAAGGTATTCTCGAGAAAGCTGGACCGCTTTACATGTTTTCTCATAACTCCCTTCAACACACGGTGTATGAGATAACCCCGAAAAACAAACGAAATCAACTTCATCTTGATATCGGATCCACGCTCATATCCAAAAGTGCCAGCGCGCCCCAAGAAGTTATTGAAGAGTTATTTTCAGTCGCTCTTTCTCATATCAACAGGATATTACCTGAAAACGGCCAACCAAATGAGATCAACCTGTCCCCGTCTCAACGAAGTGTTTTTGCGAAGTTGAATCTCAAAGCTGGCCAAAAAGCAATCAACACCAGTGCAGACTTCGCCCTTGCAAGGTTCCATCTAAAGGCAGGTATGGCATTTCTACCTGAAACTTGCTGGCATGATCAGTACGAACTTGCGTTTAATTTGCATTTTGAGTATGCCAATGTTCTACTTGTTCAACATGAATATAAAGAATTAGATGCACACTGCAAGGCTCTGCTCTTGAAATCAAGATGCATCGAAAACCAAATCAAAATTCACGAGCTCTTAATTGCGTACCTCTTCCAGTCAGGGAAATTTCCGGAAGCTCTGGAACATGTGCGTTCTGTCCTTGACACACTTGGTTTCCCTCTTCCCACCTCAGTGGACACAGAAACTGTGAGAACTGTGCTGGAAGCAATGAGAAACGCAGCATCAGGCTTCACACCGGAGCAAATGCACGCATTTCCTCTGATGACTGAGGAAGTGCCAAAACAAGCAATGAAAATTATGGGCAGTGTCCCTATTCTCCTTACTTTTTCATCGCCCACTTTCGCGGCTATGATTGCATGTCAAATGGCCCAGCTTTCTATACAGCACGGACTGTGTGCAGAGTCTGCAGTCGCTTTCGGAAATTTAGGATTCGCCATCAACTCTGTCTTACAAGATTTCAACTGCGGATATGATATGTGCAACTTGGGGCTAGCAATATTCCAACGATTCAAGTCGAACACGCTCATTCTAAAAACTTATGTACCTATCTTTGGCTTCGGGAGAGGGTGGAAAGTGAGTTACAGCTTTTTGTTCCTAATCCTTTGCATTATGTTTATTTTGAAATTGTTTGCTCACCCAAGCCCTCAATATTTTCAGGAACCACTGCAATCATGCGCCGAAGGTCTTAATTATGCTATCCATGAGGGATCCCTTGCCGGGGATCGCGGATCTGTGTAAGTTTGCGCCGTGATGAACAGGGTGAAGTTGACATAGTGTGCTTACTTTTTTATCATTTCACTCTTTTCGTCGCAGCATCATGGCGAAAGTTGTCCTCAATAGACATTTGTTAGTAAATGGATGCAAGTTGTCTGAGCTACGCAAGAAGCAAGAGAGTCTATGTCGAGAAATGGTAAGAGTTGCTGATATGTTCAACATCATATTTGAATATTTTTCTTTACTTCCATCATGTCTAACTCTGGCCTATACATGTATCACTTGAAGATGTACAATAAACAAGAAAAGAAGTTCGGTCCCTTTTTCTACCAAACGCTAGGAGATTTGTATACAATCCTCTCCTTAACTGGTGAATCTGACGACCAAGTTGCTTCTATTTTCATTCCACGCGAAGAATGTGAAAAATCAATGTTGGATATATATTCTTCCACGAAAAATACATCAATTCTTCAGCTTTTCTATTATCATCGTTTTATGCAATCTTTTGCCGCTAGTGACTTCGAAACGGCACTCCATTACTGTGAAGAATTTGAGAAGTGTGGCAGTGGGGTAATCTCAAGGGTTCTTGACGTGGCAACAAACTTTTATTCGGGGATCATTGGTTTTGTATTGGCAAGGAAAACGAAGAAAGATGGATTGTTTGATATCGGTGAACACCGACGCATGTTGTTTCAGATGTGGTCAGATCATGGAAGCAAATGGAATGCAGAGAATAAGGCACTGCTCCTTCAGGCGGAAAAGTGTTATACCAACGGGAACCTTGACGAAGCCAAGTCAAATTATGAGGCTTCGATAAAGTCCGCAAGGGAGCACAAATTCATCCATGAAGAGGCATTGGCTTATGAACTCTATGGTATCTTTCGCGTCGAGACAGGACACTTGGAAAACGGGAAAGAACTTCTCCGAAAGGCTCAATCATTGTACGCCGAATGGGGTGCAGTGAAGAAGGCGTCCCAAATATTACTCCCCATCATCATGTGATGTGTTCATTTAGCTTTGTTACTTAAATAATAAGTTTGTTATCGCATTAAATGTATTCAATCTTCGTATGAAACAACATGTACTCATGAAGGTAATGAGACGGGATCAATCTTCCACGCAACATTCTTTCCCGCTAATGTAGTATGGGTATGACTTCGTTCGATGCATCGTCACTAAATCTCGAAATATTTCTTGTTTTCCTGGTGACAGACGCTGGTGGAGGGGCACCAAGAAGTAACGCTAGTGCACTCCACGCAAGTGTTGAATTGGCTGCATCTTCAACACTTGTCTTCTGGTACAATTCTTCATAGATGAACTCTTGAGCGTCGTCCACGTCAGGGACATTGAAGAGACTATCTTCGTCATCTTCTGACCCATCAAACGATATGTCATTCAAATCAGGAGCACCTTCGCTTGTCGGTGAAACTACAGGCAAGAAGCTTCCATCATCGGAATGAAGATCTGGCATATCTTCTCCAATGGTAGTGTTTATTTCCCAAAGTGGTTCCTTTCCTTTTATCTTACCCGAAGTGTTTTTTGTAACACACGATGGAGCATGGCTGCCCAACACTACTGCCAACGCACACCATGCCATGGCAGAGTCGACATCTTTGCCGCAAGTGTCTTTTTCTGTGAATTGCAAAATGTCTTTTTCTTGCAAATCGGTCAATTCAGGGATGCTGAGAGAAGCGTCTTCGTCGCCCTCATCCAAAGTTATCTCAAATTCATCGACTGCAGCAGCTACATAACGCTCAATCATATTGGTATTTTCTTTCTTTGTCGAAACCTCGTGACGACAACCTCTGACCTCATGTGCCTTGATGAGTTCCTCGTGAAGTTCGACCAAGTCAGCGACAAACCCTACTGAACCTTCTCGACCCTCCTCTTCAGTGCTTGTGATGACTTCATCAGAGTTCTGTGGCGGTGGCAGCGAAGGCTCACTAGAACTATTCAGAAATTCCAAAAACTGTTGATAAGCACTATCGTTAACATCTTCGTAGGAATGGTGTTCCTCCATCGCTCGGGGTCGCCGACGCGACTTCTTGCTCGATGTGCAGCGATGAGGATTGATAAGCGGTGTCTTTTCCAATTCAGCAGCAGAAGATTCTGTCATGGCGACAGTAGATGGTGTTGTTCCTCTGCCACCTCTGCGTTGTGTAGGCCCCTGGTTTCGTTTGGCCGATGTGATGCCATCGTCGCTCATGCTGTGAAATGGAGGCATTTTAGTCGATGGTGTCTTCAGTTTGGCAGATGCCGACGACCAGCTACTGAAGAAGAGGGAGGAGATCCTCCCGAAGGGCTTTCCGAGCCAGTTGCGTAGGTGGTGTAGCACTCGTCGAGGGCGGTGGTATTTTTTCATCGTGTTTTGTGGTGTAGTATTGTGTATGTTCTTCGACACCTGCGCGGAGTGGACTCGATATTTTCTAGTGTAACACAGCCACAGCAGTCCAACCACCTGCCTTCCAACTTCCAATCAACCACGTCGGCAAAAGCAACCGCCAAAATTTTATCCTGTGCATAAGAACGAGAAAGTGGAGAAAGATGGTGTCAGACAGGAGAAAGGGGGGTCCCTTTTGTCCAGTTGTCCCTATTGTTCCTTCGCCATCATCGACAGCGCAAACACCAAACCTTCCCCACCATCGCTCGTCATCTCTTCTTGACCATGACGCCTACTACGCTGCTACGGCTTGGCTGCCGAGCCACCCAAGCACTGCATAGAGGCTGTTCACTCAGATCTGATTTGATTGACACATGTCGGCCCTCAAAATTTATAGTTTCTTGCGCACAGGCATCGAGATGTACAAGTCGGACATCAGTGAAGAGAACTAAGGCAACTCTGCCATCAACACTATTATCGCTTTCAGATCAGACTTCAAATTACACTGCGTTGTCTCACCGCCGTTCGTTATCCACCTCTGCCAGCTCCAATGAACCAAAGATCGACTACACCACCCTCCCCCACTCCTCGCCCGAGGTCCAAAAACTCATCGAACACGAAGCACGCAAACCTCAAACCTCCGCATCACTCCAAACACTCATGAAGACTGGACGAGGAGAATTCTTACATAAATTGGCAAAGCACAATCAAGGTGGCGGATTCGCCGGAGTGACAGTCCGTCCAGAAGATGAATCAGAGGCTACCCCGTTAGTATTGGTGCAGGTAGCCTCCTTCCTACGACGGGAGTTACCCATCCGATTAGCTCATCGCATCCATGATCTTAGTCGAGTCGCGTATTTGCAAGATATGAAATCGGTACAACAAGTGAAAGATTTGTATACTACATCCTTTCTGGAGATTTTGTCGGTGGATAAACATCCTCCGACACGAGAGGGATCGGAAGAGTGGGAAGAACAATTTGCAAAAATCCTAGAGAACATCTATGAACGACATTCTTCTGTATTAGTTCAAATGGCCCGCGGTGCATTTGAACTGCGAGCAGCCATTCGCAAGGGGGCATTTCTAGGCGCTGATGATGACGGATGTGATGAAGGACAAAAGACAACGAATGATAAAGAGTTACAAGTGGGAAGAGATGCGGTGGAGTTTGAGTTGATGGAAAGCACTCATGCATTTTTGGATAGGTTTTATATTTCAAGGATTGGTATTCGAGTTTTGATTGGGCAGTATTTGAGTTTGAGACAGCCTCCGGTAGAAAAGTGAGTAGTTACTAGTTTTGCTATCATGCGTTTGTTTCCGTTTTCTTTTTGTGTTGTTAAAACTTTTTACTGGCACATCTTGTGATCATTCTCGCAGTTACGTTGGCATCATTTGTAGTAAAACGAGCCCATATGAGATTGTTAAACGAGCAATTGACGATGCTGCGTTTATGTGTACGAGAAAATATGGTGATGCGCCGGAAGTGATCATTACAGGAAGATTAGACATGTAAGTTTGCCTTTTTTAGCGTCGTGGTTGTCATACACTTTTTGTCGACCATTTCTCACTTCATCATTAACTGCTTCCACTTAGGACGTTCCCATATGTCCCTACCCATCTCCACTACATAATGCTTGAACTATTGAAAAACTCAATGCGTGCCACTGTTGAATATCATGGAATCGACGCAGATTATCCTCCGATAAAGGTTGTTATTGCAGATGGTAGCGATAATGAAGATGTGATCATTAAAGTATCAGATGAAGGTGGTGGAATTCCTAGATCGAACATGAAGAGGATTTGGAGTTATCTATTTACAACCGCTGATCCAGAAATTCAGGAGGGTATGGTTGCCTTTAACGAAAATGTGGATCACAGTATTGATTCACCGTTGGCTGGGTTGGGGTATGGGTTGCCTATCAGCCGAAGCTATGCCCGGTACTTTGGTGGTGATCTGAGTATCATGTCGATGGAAGGTTATGGTACTGATTGTTTTGTTTACTTGACCAGGCTTGGGAATACAAGAGAGCCTCTACCGATTTGATTTCACCTGTGCAGTGCTTGGATGTAAACTAAGAAGAGACCGACGTTACGTTTTGAAGTAATGCTTTTTCTGCTACCCAGAAAGAAGAAAGTCTGAAGGATCTCCGACGAGTGAGCCAGAAGACTTAATTACCTGTAGCTTAGCTGTTACAATCAGTGTAGAAGTGAATACTCATCCGAAACTAATGCTATAAGTATACATATAATAACTTTTTGTTTGATTGAATTGAATTATGCACATTTCATTGTGTGAAATGACGCGTGCTGCGTTGTACTTTCATATCGTAATTTGTATATCTATTCCTTAGTAACGACCACGTCCACGGCCACGTCCTCGCCCACCGCCTCCTCCTCCTCCTCCTCCACGGCTAGACATCGCAGAGGCTTGGAGTTCATTGGGGATATGTTGGTTAGTCCTGTTGAGGATCTCAATGATATCTCTCGCCATTCTTCCATTCTTTTCAGGGACAAAAAAGCTGACTGCAATTCCCTTCTTCCCGGCACGACCAGTACGACCGATTCGGTGAATATAGGTCTCGGTATCGTTCGGGAAATCGAAGTTTACAACCATTTTGATGTCATCAACATCAAGTCCTCGAGCAGCAACGTCGGTAGCAACAAGAAGCGTCGCTTGACATGCTTTGAACTCCTTCAAGACCCAGTCACGTTCTTCTTGGCTCTTATCGCCATGCATAGCTCGCGCTTGAAAGCCATCCATACGCAAAGAACGAGTGAGCATGTCACATCCCTTCTTTGTCTCAACAAAAACCAGCACACGGTCTTTGGTGGTGAGATTTTCCTTCAGATAACGAAGAAGGTTCCTGTACTTCTCGGTGTCTGTGCAAACATCAATCATCTGTGTGACATCCTTGTTTCCGGCAAGATCAAGTGAGCCTACAGTCACTTGGTAGTATTCACTCAAATAGTCATGTGCCAAGTTCTTCACTTCCTTTGGCCATGTAGCACTCCACATGAGCACTTGGCGGTCTGGACGGATCTGGCTACAAATCTTGCGCAGTTGAGGCTCAAATCCCATGTCGAGCATCCTGTAATCAAGACAGATCAGTGCATGAGGATATAAATAAATATACAACAGCAGAAATTAGAGCATTTGGCACTTACCTGTCAGCTTCGTCAAGAACCAGGTAAGTCACACGAACAAGGTTGGTATTTCCCGCTTCCAAATGATCAATCAAACGTCCTGGAGTAGCAATAACAATTTCAACACCCTCACGCAATGATCTGATTTGCTTGCCTTTCGGCACTCCGCCATAAACAACTGTGTTCTTGATTTCAGATGAGGCACCAAACTTGTCGCATTCTTCCTTGATTTGAACTGCTAGCTCACGTGTAGGAGCGAGGACAAGGACAATAGGTCCGTCCCCTGGTTTGAGGTATGGCTATAATGAAACAAGAAACAAAAACATGGATGAGTGGTCGGCAGAGGAAAAAATGGTGGTGGAGTTCAAAAACAAAAGGGGGGTGCCTCATGTGCACCAAGAATATCCGGTAGAGATGTCAAGGTATGATGATGTCTCATGTAGCTGGCCAAATATCTCTTCAAAGGAGTGAACACTGAAGGCATCCATGCGTCCATTCGCCTCTCGGCCTCACACAAAAAAGAGAAATAACTCCATTTGCAGCGAGAAAGAGGGAAAGAGACGAAGAAGAAAGAAGGGCCCAATAACAAGTGTGGAGGGTAAAACCACAGTCATTAACACCAAATTATTCCTTTTACAGTAAAACAACTAAAATGATCAATGAATCTAACAAATATGATTCGTATACCCATACTTTCGAGAAAGAGAGATGTTTGGATTCGATATCTAGCAACCATTTTCACTACAAAAACCATGTGTGGTTTTGACTACTACTTCGAACAAATAACATCTCTCTCTTTCTCTTTCATGCTTGCATGTTTCAAGTGTATGTTGGGCATAAGTATTTGTTTGACCATATATAGTGTTGAACTGTGATAGGAATAGGAAGTGTGATATCGAGATTCTTTGTAACCCTTCACCCTCACCCAATCCCGAATTTCGAAGAGCGTGAAGCCGTTTGGTTCACTTTTTGGTGATTGATGAGTGTATGATGTGCCTTCATTGCTACTAGCAGGGTGTTGCGAGAATGTGAGGTACACAACCATCACCAAGTGCCTTCTACTATGCCTAACGGAGGTGACAAACGAGGGGCTCGTCCCTGGTAACAAGAGTTGGGAAGAAACAAACAATACCAAAAGACAATACCCCCCCCAGACGACAACAACAAAAAACGACATTCATCAATTACTCACCTGGGCATTAATATGGATCATGGCCGGCAACAAAAACGCCAAAGTCTTTCCCGACCCAGTAGCACTAATCCCAACCATATTTTTACCCTTCAAAGCCATGGGCCATCCTTGACTCTGAATCGGCGTTGGTTTATCAAATCCACATTTAATAACTTCACTCAATACGTACTCGGGCATGGAGGCTTCCTCAAATGTCAAACAGGGTTTGGGTACACCTTGTCCGACCACGACGATTTGTTTCGAGGCACGCCATGCTTGGGCTTCGGAGTCGGGACGTGCGGTAACGTCCGGGTGTTCGATGTAAAAGTCCTTCTCAAAGGGGACGAGTTGACGTTGGGAGAAGTCAATAGTGTTGAGGCCTCCGCCTAGATTGGAATTTTGGAAGCCTCCTCCTGATCCGCCTGCTCCAGCGTAGCCACCACCACCACCATAAGAAGATCCACCACCACCACCGTAGGAGGCACCGCCCCCTCCACCATACGCTCCATATGCGCCGCCGCCGCCGCCGACTCCTCCCGTTGAGCGAGGGCCTCCTCCACCGTACGAGGCGCCGCCTCCGTAGGAGGAACTTCCCCCTGCATATCCTCCTCCTCCTCCTGATTGATAGTAGCTCATGTTACTGTAGTTATTTAATTGACTGGCTATCAGAATTTTCTTTTTATGAACTATCTAACAATAATGCGCTTGATGAGTTTACCTTCGAATTCATTCGTGGTGGCAAAAAGCGGGCGCGGCGGGGTCTTTTCCGTCTGTCGTAGTCCGAAAAGAGCTCTGTCGTCGCGCGTCGCGTGGACCGAAAAACGATGAAACCCCGCCCGCTTTGCTTCTCGCTTCTCGCTTTTCCAGCATGGTAGATATACCACATACTTTATGAAGACCATAGACCATCACAGGAAACTTCGTTGGCATCCCTCCACCATGGGCAAGGGCGTGTGGGTTAAGCTTTGTTAGATAATAATCGAAAGGAGATATGTTGTATTGACATCTAGAGAGTAAAACAGTATATTCTACAACCATGGCAAGCGACGACGACGAAGAAGACAACCGGCGGCAGCGTCATGAAGACGAAGAACGGGAGAAGAATCGTCAATTGGTGAAAAATCGCAAGCGGCAATGGGAGGTTGCCGATTCAGATAATAATGATGAAGATGATGATCGATCGCGTAGTAGGAAAAGTCGAGATGATCATCCATCGAGAAGCAGAAGTCGTGATGATCGTCAGCATCGTCATCGCCACGGTAAAAGAAAACATCATAGCAAGAAGAAGAGGAGTCACAGACGAAGTAGGAGCTACAGTAGCAGTAGAAGTGATGATGACTCTATTATTATGAGCAGCAGCAGCAGTAGCACGGCAAGTCGAAGCCGCAGTCGGAGCAGATCTCGTCATGACAAGAAAGATCGAAAAAAACACAAGAGACATCATAAAGATCGTCATCATTACAAAGATAGCAAGAAGCGGCATCATAAAGATAGAGATGGCAAAAAAGATCGAAAAAAGGATAAGAAAAGGAAGAAACACTCTTCACGCAATGATGATCGATATGACGACCGTCGACGTGATAATAAACATCGTGATGATAATGATGATGATGACTCTTACTCATCCTCATCTCTCTCTGACGCTGAACGTGAGATATTACAGCAGCACGAATCCAAACGCACATCCTCCACTGGAGGGGTTGCAGCCGGTGGTGGTGGAGGAGCCTCATTTGGCAAATATGGCATCATCAACACGTCCGACTTTAACAAGGCACAAGTTAAAACATCATTCGAACGTTGGCTTGCCGAAATCAAGGGTATAGCCGACTTCAATGGTCCCAAGCATGAGTTAATGGAATTTTACAAAGATTATATGGAAGATTATAACACGGCAACCCTCCCTCATGTCAAGTATTATGATTTCTTGAAGTGGGAGATGGATGAGTATGCCCGAAAGAAGAAGGAGGCACATGACAAGGCTGCAGCTGCTGGTGGTGGTGAAGACCATGCTGCATTAGACGAATTGCGTCACAAGGAAGAAATGGCAAAGCGTGCCAAACAAAAGAAATTTGATGAATTACGACAGGTTACTGCAGGTTTGACTGCGGAGAAACGAAATGAGATGAAACATCAAGCACGTTTGAGACATGAGATGGCTGTGGCATATAAGACGGGGGATGAGGAGACGAGGAAGAGGTTGCAGAGGAGGTTAGAGCCAGAGGAGTTGGCGAAGAGGTAGATGAATGAATGTGGTGTTGTTTGCTGTTGGGCAAATTTCTAGAGATCGCTGTTGTTAGTTTGTGTGTGTGCGTTTAAGTTTCAATAACTTCAACTTACGTTAATTAACGGTGGCTCAAGTACTCCTTGCCTTGGCGGCTTTGATCATCCACTGCTTGTCCTGTCAACTTATTATGACTGATGAATACAACAAGTAGTATCAAATCTTCTACTACCATAAAGGAGCAAATCCTTACTTGGGGATCACAATCTGTAGCAAAGGTTCCCAAGATTTTTTTATGAAATCCACGGGGATGACTTTGTCATCGCCCACACCCAACTCATCAAAAATAGCATCCATATCCTCCTTACTCATTTGTTTTTCCGCCCCAATATTCTTCAACAACGTTTGATACTCCTCCTTCGAAATCACATTGTCTTTATTGAGATCCACTGCAGAAATTATAGTTTTCAGGAATCGTGCATTGGTACACTGAGTAAAGTTTTTAATACGATAGTCGTTTAGAATATGGAACATCTTCCTGCGATGGGGGCTTAGTTTGGATAGGAAGTCATCGTAGACTTTTTGGTTTGCGTCGGTGTCAAGGAATCGACGGGTTTTTTGAGGTAATGGTGCGGCAGCAGTGGCTGTAGCTGCCGCCGGAAAGAGATTTCGAGAGACGATGGTACGTAAAGGTGAAGAGATGAGGGAGCGTATCATGGTGGTTGCTGGTGAGATGAGGTCGAGGGCTAGAGAATGCTATTGAGAGAGAGCGACATACCGACACCATGTGTCCTTTGTTTTTAGATACCATGATACCATTTGTAGTGTCCTCTGATACAAAATCTCCGTAGTGTGGAGCTAGAGCCGATAGGTAGGCTCCGCATAGTGGTACGTGTGCTTAACAGTACACCCCTAGGTTTATATATATTAGGTGGCAAAGACCAAAAAATGCATCCGTCCATGGATATCTGTGGAGTTGCACTCGGCAAAGCCTTCAGAAGTAGACATGATAATTTTTGGATTTCAGAAGAGAGTTCATCTATTGCTAGTCGATACAAGGTAGAGACAACGATCAGCATTGGCCACGCTGATCCAATCTCAACCTTTCATCTATCTTCCAATACATCTACCATCTTCATCTTCTAGTCAATAGACGATATCTCCACACGTAGGAAGATTGTACAGCTCGCTCGGATTCCTATATGATTAGCTGATGATGATGGCATGGGGCCTGGCACAGGATGGCTCTTTCAAAATTAAGTTTAGTTGAGTCAGTAAGTTCTACCACTACCTCTCTGCGCATGAAGAATAACCGACCTAATAGCAGGTATTATCAATTTCTCTTCCTTGGATCAGCGTGCTTCTTTTCCTGAAGTGCATTTTCATGACTGAAAAGCAGCTTCCTCCGCATTAGTTATCCGTGGTACAACTGAGCTCAGTTTATCACGTAAGATGAGTGTGCTTGAGTCTTGTTTTCATACTAAGGTTCATTTGCACTTGGCTCTTCGTCCATATTGATGCTTCGAATCTTCTTCACAATTTGATCCACACTCTTTTCATCCCAGATCAGACTTTTCCCCTCCCCCCCTCCCAACGTCAAAGATCTGTAATGAATATCAGCAAGACTCGCGATGTTATGATAGTGACGATTGCTGCTGTCGCGGTCCCCACCAAAAATCTCCACAAGGCCAGAATGCTGTTTCATAAATGCAGACCACACTAAACCTGCTCCATGAACACCAACTAATATTTGAGCCTTGTATGCAGCTTTCACTGAGTCAATGGTTGTCATGTTAGCCCCAAAATCAACCGTGGTGATGTTGTAGTGACTTCCTAATGAGGTTTGAACTGCTTGAACTAGCTTTTGTTCGTTGTAAATGGATCTCGACGGAGTGTAAACCGTTCCGTCCTTGGGATGGCAACAAAATGGGCCCCTTGACGACCACAAAACTTGTATCGTGTTGTTAAAATAAGCATCGTTGGATTCATCACCAATACCCAAATTAGTCCTAATGTAGTCAGTAATCCCTCGGAAAATTTCACTCTTGCAATGATGATCAATTCCGCGGCCTCGAAGAGCTCCACCAACAGTCTTTGTGACCATTATTGATGTCCCTTGAAAAGGAAAATCAACCATGTATGGCAAAGCTATCATTGGTTGATCTGCATTGAGAACGGCGCCGCCGTTGCCAGTTAGCCTCCGTGATGAAGGGACCTCAGCAATAATAGGTTTCAATGAAGAAAACGATGCCCACATCTCCACTACATTCGAGATACTACGAGGAATACTTTTCATTTCACTTTCCATCACCATATATACCAGTTGAGGATTGGTTATATTGAGCGTTGCCATCACCATCGCAATATTCAGATATGAGTGGAATCGTTCGTAGGCGTTAAAAGTACCGAAATTCTGAACTCGAATAACAGGGTGGTTGATTGCAGTGATGTTGCTTGCATCATTCAGCGTATTTGACGCAAATACCTCACATGATGTGTCTGTCTTGTTTACGTCATCGAAGAGATTATTTAGAATGATGTTCTTATACACCGTTATTGTAGGTTTGTACTCCCAACGATCCAATCTCAATTGTTCGATGGATACTTCATGATGAGAAGTGCAAATAATTTCTTTTGATTGTCTCCACTCGTCGAACAGGATTGGGCTAACATCCCTCGAACATTCTGCTGACTGGTTGTGTCGATAGCTACTTGAATTAAAGGTGATGGCATTTTTTCTCATTGGTTTCTCGGGTGCATTATTTATATTCTTTTCAGTAGAGGAGTTGCCATCAATTGAGGTCGACAAGGCGATCTTTGGCGTGTTAAAGTTGCCCACGAGCGATATCGAGACCATTAAGAAGATTAACGTAATAATTCGTCGCAGCCACTGAGACTTAAAACACAAAGCCTGAGGATCTGATAGCTTGCTGGGACTGGAGTCGAAGATCATCCTTTTACAAAGCGTACAGATTGCTGTACTTATTGTACTTTTAGTCACAGGCTAGGCCAACGTTAATCCAAGGGAAAATCTCTCTCTAGCTATTGTACCTCTCTCTCTTGAGTGTGGTAAGCAGTACTTGTCGGTTGCTATGATGTTGTTAGTTATTTAAGTATCTCCTCTCTCTCGTTAATAAAAGCACTCTATCTCGCGCTAGAGCAAAAATATAATGCGAAAAAATTAATGATCTGTGCGTCCGTGGATGTGTTTTTCTATCTATTCTTTGTACCAGAGTTCTACGTACGGGGCGAGTGAGCAAGTTGACTCCTTGGCTTGCTCTTGCTAAGATTTTTGGAGACCATACTTATCGTTCCCACGCCGCAATGATGTTATCAAGATGACATCCAAATTCAAACCAGTCGTCCTCTACGCCACAGATTTCTACAAACTGTCATCCTTGTTGGTACAGCGTGTGCTTCTAACGAAGCCAGCAAACTTGGCAGCCTACAAGGAAAAGACAAAACAGTTACTTTTGGACCAATCTCGACCGTCATCATCATCACCTCCGAATCTCGCAGCAATCAAGCTATTGCAATGGGATAAAGAATTTGGTTTGCTGAAATACTATGGTATCCAGGAGTATGTGCGTACATGGTTCAATTCTAGATCATCCATCTCACAGGCAACCGAGCAAGGGGGCACTTCCCCCAAAAATAACAATAGTACTTCGGCAAGAGTTGCGTTCATGATTACCTCAGAGCAGCGCCAAAAGCTATCTGTCGACTTGGGTTACACACAACAAGATATCCGATCCTTCAAACCAATTGAGTCATTGCTACTGATTGAAAATAATGTGAAGAAAACATCTGATGATGGTGATGCACAGTACAATTTTCGAGATCGATTAAAGGAGTTGATAGATGAGAATGAAAAGTTGATGGTAGAACAAAAGTCATCATCATTTGGTGCTTCTGAGGAATTTAAGGAAACTGTTTTAGAAAAGACATACTCGGTTTCTCCGGAAGAAGCAGAACAAGCTCATGTTAAAGCAGATGTGGCAATGGCATTGTTGTTAGCAGAGAAGGGTGAACAAAACATAGAAGGCTTAAAAGCTGCAAAAGACGAAGAAATTCCCGACGAAGCACCCATCAACGACGCAGCAGTCACTTCTGCCGTTGCCCTCATTGATGACCATGATATACAAAAAAATTCAACCTACACATCCATCAAATCTACACTAACATCTTCGCAACCACCTCAATTAGTCCAAGTTACACCCAATGATTCAACAGAACTTCGCATGAAGCCGGATGTTGCAGCTGCATTCATTAGTTCGCACCTTCAAGAAGAAAAAGAGCAGCGTTCTGGGATGAGTGATATCAGTGATAATGAAGAAGAGACAGAGGCAGAAGGCGGTCCGTGCTGGTACGAAGTAGTAAGGTGCATTAAGCTTGGGAAAGAGCCAGTTGATATGTATGTAGTAGTTGCTCTATTTGCAACGAAGGAAGAAGCTCTAGACGATGTGAAGAAAAGGATTGCTTCAAGTAAAGATAAAAGTGTCTCGTACTCGGTAGAAAAGGCTTGCTTCAGGGAAAGATAAAATGTTCTCGTAAGACGATGGAATGTTAGAATCTGGTTAGTATTAAGGATTTCGACTATAGTCGTTTACTTTTTGAACGTCTTGTACAAGCTGTATCAAGAAAAAATTGATTGTTAAAATTCTCTTGGCTCAAAAATCGTTGAAGACCATCATCTGTACATCTTAAAGAGGTGCCTTCAAGCACAAGAAGAAAGACAGAAAGAAGCATGGTTTAGATATGTATCGGGATTGAAAGGACCCTCCAAGCACAGAGTGGCACGGACGGGGCTAGTATACCAAAGACTGATGTTGGGACCGAAAAAAATTGGACCGTAGCATTGTATCCAATGATATTGAACACTAACGGAACAGAGTGTGGATCCCGAAGTAATAGATGCGGACTAAAATTCATGTTGAGACAAATCTTCACATACCTTCTCATCTTTCCATTGCTCGTTTCTTTCTTGCCCTGTATACGTTGTGTTGAGAAGCATTGATTTCGATTAGTAACGAATCTTCATCGGCATTGACATTGAATGAATTGTGGATCCACCCACTATGATACCAGCCATCAATAATCCAATAAAAAAGGAGAAGAACGGCATCAACTCTCAGGGTGTAACCATCACGACAAGGCGCTCAAAAAAATGAAACAAATTCTTGAAAACCAAGAAATTGTAAATAAATTACCTCTCCACACAAAATGCGAGAGAGAGGTAACCCATGAGGCTTGTATCACTATTCCACGAATGTAACGGGTTGTTCGCCATTGTATACAAAAAAGACGAGAATCCTGACTTATTCATGGGTGTGTATAGAACAATGTATACATTGCTTCAACTTACCCTATCATATAGCGTTGCGTTGCAAGTTGAGGTTGTTGAACACCTATGCGCCTTACTCTATCCAAATGAACTTATGAAACAATAACAAGCACAATTGCGTTAGTCATAGATCAACAATATCATTTTTTCAGGTGTAAATAACATATAGTAATACAAAAATGCACGCATCTCTGTGACTCTATCCTCCACCAAAAATATAATATATATAGAAGGACAAAGTGTCTGAGTACGTTGTTTCGACAAATTAATCTGGCGGATCCACTATGTAAAAAACAAGAACCACATCTCTGCGGATACATTCTCTTTCACTGCAAAAATATCTCGAGTATATATTTTTGAGCTGGGACCGCGTAGGGGGGGGTGGGGGTGGGGGGGCAGGCATCATACAACGATAACATAACGTGCTCCATGATGGATGTTATTCATTTCTTACCTCTCAATATGACACAGGGACAAGTAGTGTGTGACTCGCTTACTTATTTTTCTCGACATCAACCTTATCCATAACTTTAGCCTTCCGACTACGTCCCTCAATCTCCCCCTCCTCCAAACCTTTTTGAAACTCTTCGGGGATATTCTTCAATTCCTTCCATGCTGCCGCCTCCTTGCCGGCAACTTCGCCAGCTGAGCGGGTGAATTCGCCAAGTTTGGACGGGCCAATGAGAAAAATTGCGGCTATGCCAATGATGGCAAGTTCGGCAGGACCGAGACCGAATAGGGATTGGAGTTGTGTAGATTGATTAGATCTGATGATGGGGTGATGGATGAATGGCTGCTGATGAGAGATGATTTTTTGTGAAGAGGATCGCCATGATATTGATGTCGTTGGGTTGAGCGCTGATGATGATTTATGCCACCGCGAGGAGGATGGCTGAATGAACGCCGTCGAATGACAACCTGCTATGAGCAGGAGGAGAGGTGCTAGTAGAGACTTCGTCATTGTGTGATGGTTGTGCGTGAGTTGCTGTGTTGCTAGCTGCGAGTACCTTAGTTTAGCGTGCGCTGCATGCATAAGCTCGCTTAAAAATGAGCACCTCATGTAAATCGTTAGTCGCGATCGCGATGAAGTCGCGACGCGATCGCTAAACCATAAAAATCCGCTTCGTCACGCTAAGAATCCGCCACGAAGACCATAATAGAAGCCATACGCTGAAGCCATGCTTATAATATTATTATCACTAATAGATCAAACAATAATACAATGAATTCAAACAACAACGCATCGATAACAAGCACTCTACTCATCTGCGGTACCTCCGCCACCGCAGCAGCTGCTGCATGGCTAGCCTACAAAGTATGGAAATCAACAATAACTCTCCACTGTCCGAACTTTCCAACATCCGATAATCCAACCAAACAAGGCTTCTCAATGAAAAAGGTCTCATCCATCGGTAATCTTGACGTTATCATTATTGGATCTGGTATGGGGGGTTTATCCACCGCGGCACTATTGGCCAAGCAGGGTAAAAAAGTTCTAGTTTTAGAGCAACATGATATTGCGGGGGGTAACTTGCATACATTTACGGAAAAGGGATATGAATTTGACACCGGTCTTCATTACATTGGTGGGGAGATTGGTAATACAAGTTCAAGTTTGCGAAAGCAATTGGACTACATCACTGAGGGAGGAGTGGAATGGGAACCGATGGATGATTCATATGATATTGCTATTGTGAATAATGAACGATTTGAGTTTTGTGCAGACTGGACCAAGTTAAAGGCACGGCTCAAGACTTCCTTTCCGAATGATACTGAGGCAATTGATAAGTATTTTCAACTTGTTCAATCAGCTACCAGTCTATTCCCAGCTATACTAGTATTGAAATTATTGTTTCCAGAACCGTTGTTCAGGTTATGCATGCAGCTCATCTTACCTTTACGAATCCTGAGCAAGACGACTAAGGAAGTTCTCGAGTCCATCACAACCAACCGCAAACTGCAGGGTGTTTTGACATATCATTATGGTGATTATGGAGAACCGCCAGAACGTGGGGCATTTGCAATGAATGCGTTGATAGCATCGCATTACAGAAATGGTGCGTATTATCCGAAGGGAGGTCCATTGGTGATTGCGGAACGAATCATTCATGTCATTGAACGATGGGGAGGGAAGGTCTTGGTCAGAGCACCAGTGTCATCTATCTTGATTGATGAGAAGACGAATCGTGCGTACGGTGTGCAAGTCCAGGGCAAGACAATCTTTGCAAAGACTATCATTAGCAGTGTTGGAGCTCCCAAAACTTTTATGGGGCTTGTACCGTCATCGCACAAACATGTCGTTGACACATGCACCAAAGCCCTGACTGATCCGAAGGTAGCCTCGAATGTGTCACTAATGTCAATGTTTGTAGGAATCAACGACAAAGATCATTCGCTGCAACTTCCAAAAAGCAATTACTGGATTCATTCGTGCTCTTTGGACCATGACAAGAACATGAAAGATTATCGATCAGATCACAACAAGGTACCTGCACTGTTTATATCGTTTTCATCGGCCAAAGATCCTACATATGCCTCTCGTCATCCTGGTAAGCAAGTGGCTCTCGTCGTAGGCCCTTGTACGTATGGTGATGTTGAAGAGTTCAAGGATGATAGAGTCAAGCATCGGAGGAAGGAGTACACTGACATGAAAGAGAAATGGACACAGATTTTCATGGACGGTCTTTTGCTGTATTTTCCAGAACTTTCAGGGAAAATTGATTTCATAGATTTTGGCTCGGCGCTAACCAATGACTTTTATCTAGGTACTCATAGAGGGGCAGTGTATGGCTTGGCTCATACTCCGGAGCGCTTTCAACAGCATTGGTTACAGTGTCAAACGCCCATCAAGAACCTGTTGCTCAGTAAGTATACACGATAGATGTGGAGAGTTTTTTCTTTTGGCTTACTTTTAATCATCATCCTCATCAATCTATTATTTATGTTGACAACATTCCTCATTCACAGCTGGACAGGACATTTGTAGTTGTGGTATTTGTGGGGCTCTTATAGGCGGGTATTTGTGCGCCTACAGAGTTTCTCTTCGGTGCTTTTGGCAGACAATGTTGTATTGGTAATGATTTTTTTCTGCTTTATAACCTACAGACTGCACATTATCATTTATAAGTCAACTCTCTCACTCACATTAGGATCAGATGCACTGTAATCAACAGGTGCAACTCCACCACCTCTGGCGAATCGATCTGTCCTCAACTCTGCACTTGGAGTCATTCCCTGTACCAAAGGCTTGTAAACTTGTCCCATAAAGCCAGCGTCCAAAAATTTGTACATAGGATCCAACTTACTCGCCTCACTTAGCATTTGCAAATGATTGTCTACATGTGTCATGGTGTTTGCAGCGATAGCCCCACTTGCGGCAGCACTTGGCGTTCCAATACCAGGGAAGCAAGAGTCTCCGCATCGCAACAATCCATCTACTGGAGTTTTCAAGTTAGGGAAGGGGAAAGGCAACACACTCCCAAGGATACCCGATTGAGGAGCCGATGTACCTGCTGCCCAAGCCATTCCGTATGTTCCACGATCTCTGCGAAGGAAAGCTTCATGTGCCAAAGGAGATCCAATGATGGAGAATTCAAGACGGTCACGAACATCAGGGATGCATCTTTCAACGGCTCTGAAGAGAACTTCAACACGTTCCTTCTTGTAGGCTTCATATTCTTCCGTTCCAGGTGTAAGCTTTTCCCAAGGTTCGTAAGGTTCTCCTCCAGATGAGTAGACATGGATAACGTGCTTTCCTTCAGGACAGAGGGTTTTGTCGAGGATGGAAGGAATGAAGAAGGAGCAAAGATTTTGGGAATCTTGGAGAGAGCGATCCCAATCCTTTTGGTAGAAGCAAACGATGAGCAACATGACTGTTTAGCAGGCATTCAATTACAACGACAATGACAAGAGCTAGGGCATAAGCTCTCAATGAACTCACCTGAACAACCAAATGGGCAGGATCGTCAATATGACTCAAGTCTAATCCCTTGGCATCGATAGCTAGGAAAAGGTGCGAGATGGCTCCATGTCTGGGCAACGTGCCAAGATCATTTCTCCACTTGGTCAATCCCTTTGGCTCATCTTCTTGCTTGGGCATCATTTTCACCGTATCAAATGGTGTGGCATTGGAAACGACAGCCTTACGTGCCTTGACAACATTACCATTCTTAAGACGGACTCCGACCGCACGTCCGTTCTCAATAAGGATCTCATCGACATGAGCATTCAATTGCAATTTACCACCATACTTCTCCAAACCGCGTTGAAGCGTATTTCCCAACTCACAGGTTCCACCAATAGGAACACAGAATGCGGCAGTCTCCTCGAAAAAACGTTCAAGAATGTATAATAAGTGTGCAGTCATAGCACCCTTGGCAGGGAATCCACAAAAGATACACATAGTATCAATAAAATTCCTCAAGAATGGCACAGTGACAAATTCATCAACAGTTTTGCTCAAATCATCAAATGTCAACGACAAATCACCAAACACATCAGGATTCTTGAGCACAAATGGCAAAGAACCAGCTGTGGTGGCCAAAAATCCTGCATCCTGTCGAAGATTCAACAATGCCACAGCCTGTGTACTCCCACCCAACGTCTTTAGACGTGCTCTCAAAGCGTCCCATTCTTTAATAGCCTTCTCTCCATCCTCACCGCATTGTTCTCTCAACAATTGTTCAAATCCCTCACGCGAGCCAATGGGGAATCTCCAATATCCAGAGGGAGTCCAGTATCCAAGTCCCTTGTATGTTTTGACGGGCATAGTCTCTTCCAAGATATCAAAAATCATACGAAGTGGGTTTAATGAAGGACGATCCAACCCTTCAAAGATGGATGGACCAACTTCAAAGCTGTACTTGCCCCCATCGTGCATACGAGAGAAAGTGTGTGCAGAACCACCAACCTTGATGTGACTTTCGAGACATAGGACTTTGGAACCATACTTGGCACTTAGAGCAGCGCAGGAGAGTCCACCCATTCCAGAACCAATAACGATGATATCGTATTCACCTGAGTCGCCGGACATTCCGTTTCCAGTGCCAGGGTATGTTGGTTTTTCATACTTGGGTTCCAATGACATATCGTAAGAGAAAGTCATGACCTTATCACGTGAGGTATCTTCAGTTTGTGCGACATTTCTATTTCCGTTGACTTCGGTGGTAGAATGAAGACGAGTAGCAATGGATCGATGAGATGTTGGTGCGATGAATGCAGATGCCGATGTGGCGCAGAGGAAGAGGAAGGCGGTGGAAAGTTTCATGATGATTGACACGTTTTGTGATTGTATTATATAGATCGCTGCAGGGCTGTTTGATGAACCTTTTGGAGCCAAACCAAGCTAATAATAATGATCAACCTGCCGCTATGAATGAAAGCAGTTATTATTTATTGCTATAATCTAAGAATGAATGTCTGACAGCTCATTCATGAGCTCGGTGCTCTCGGCGTGAAGTTCAAGAATCGATTTGCAAAGATCTGCCACGTGAAAGTCCCAAAAGATCAGGTATCCCAGTAAGTGAGTACGTGTTATTGTGGGGCGATCTCCGATCTCTCCGCCTTCAACGATGGCGTTCTTCATAGCGACGCAAGTATCAGTGCATAATCACTCTTCTTCATTAGATAGACCTCCTACGCATACAATCACTTAACCATGTCGGGACAATTCAATCCATTTGGAAGTAATATGATGCTTGCTCAGCTTATGCAGGACATGCAGGTCAGTCTTGGCTTGTCTTCTGTCAGATGGAGGAAGGGATGACTGTTGATGAAATTGAATACATGTTTTGCACTGAAGGTGGCGTGTTTTGGCTAAATGATACGTCATCGCATCGATTGCCATTCTCCCATCCCACCGCAGACACAGATTGCGTATTGAATCTAGGGCTGCGTGATATCGATCCGTTTGCAGTCCAATAGCAATAGCATTTCAATCTACCACTTTTAACTAATCAATACAATGCTCACTCATGTTCAATCTCCTTCTTTTCTCTCCACATTTTGCAATTGATCACAACGACAAACAACTACTGCTACACACACGCAACAAAAAATAATGCACAAAACAACAATAGGATCCTGAAATGATGCGAGAGGCCCAAAAAATGATGAATGACCCAGCATTCCAAGCTCGGATGAAACAACTCACCGACAATCCACAATTCAAAGAGCACATGGAAAAAACAACTGAATCAATGAAAGACGAAGAAAAGATGAAGGAAATGGAAGAAAAGATGAAGGCACGCGTAGCTGAGGGGCAGAAGGAGTTGGAGGCGTTCAAAAAGAAGAGTGCAGAGTTGGAGGCACAGGAGGCAAGGAAGAAGGAAAATGCAAAGAAGAAGAAGAATCAGAAACCAAAGACTAGTTCAAAGAAGAAGGGGGGAGCAAAGAAGGTCTAAGTAAGTTTAGTTTTGTTGAGGATACTATAGTTTGGGGATGAATATAGGGGTGTTTGTTTGGGAATGCGACAGCACCGGGTAGTGCTGCGTATGAACAGCTATAGCTTGGTTTATCTGGATTAAATGGCTACAACTTAAAGTTAATGATAGAGACGTATAGAAAGCTCTTCATCGGGTCTGTTTCTTTTATCAGGATAACAATATGTTTCGAAAGACAGTGTACTTGTGGATGAACAATCCATGCGCAGCAAGCTGGAGCTCTACAGGTTGCCTTCCATCCGGATTATTGTGGCACACACCGGTGAGTTCAAAGGTCGCAAACCTTCTTCTCGTCAACCCTACGCCGTTTCTTCAGGGGGCTTTTCGATTGAAATGCCATGAGTCGATTTTCTTTCACTTCTTCACTTCTCGCTTGGAACGCAGTTAAGGTGAGCTCGAACCCTTCTTTCATCCTGCACTAGCAATTGCTGCGTCTACTAACGTCTGTCCCGCTTAGAAAATAATTGGCCGCCGCTGCGCAGATTTAGTTGGCATTGCATCTTGACTCTTCCTCTCCTCCAGTCAAGTTCCACAAAGATTTCTTCGCTTTACAGCATGTATTTTGGTCATCGGTGGCCACATTTTTTATCATCCGAGGTGTCGGGGGCATCGCCGACAGTCTTGGCGAGATCCATCAAAGTCTAGGCGAAAACAAACGCACTGGTGAAAATTTGACTGGTTTTGAATCAATGATACTCGTTGGAGGTGCGGTCGCCTTGTATGGTAGCATTTGCTACATGACATACGAAATCCACTATCATAACCATGCAATAATCCACCGTCAGAACGATGCGATGGATTCCTAGTGAGGAGGCATGATCACGAATTACTCAAAATTGGGTTCAACGTTCAAGCGGACCGTCATTGGATTTACAATCTCGTCTCAAACAAAATTCAGATATGATACGAAGTTGATTGCGTTAGTGTAATGTACAAATTATAATTTTAGTGCTGATTTATTATGACCCAACACCACCTCCTAAACACCCAACAGTCACAACGTGTATTCTGTATCCGCATATGTTGCTTTCAACTTCTATATTGCAAATGAAGAATTGTGCACATTTACAGACGCTTCATTGATTCGACGGGGTTGGAGAATTCGGCATCTGGCTTGGCAATGGAGTATCCCTTGATGAGGCAGCCAATGGTCTCGCCAAGAAGCTTAAGATCATCGAGGGGGTTGTTTCCCTGTACCTTCTTGTAAAGGTAGGAGTCGAAAGTGACTTGTTGGACATACTTGGAGTTACACAATTCAACGAAGGCCTCACGAGCACCGTTGTTGGAGTAAAACACCTTCTGGAGGATGTCAAGGACAGTGTAGGTGGGTCCGTAAAGCTTGTCGTAATCAGCAATGTAGGTGCGTTCGATCTCAGTCTGGGTAGGAAGACGCTTTCCTCCATCCATGAGCTTAACAATAGCCTCGGCGGCCATGCGTCCAGACTTGGCAGCGAAGTAAATTCCCTCTCCGGAGCACTTGGTTACGTATCCGGCAGCATCTCCAACAAGAGCCATACGTCCTTGCACACGACGGGGGCGGTAGTGCTCAGGGATGGGGTGAGCCTCAACCTTAATAATCTTTCCTCCAGCAATCTTATCACCAGCACGGTCACGGATGGCCTTTTGGTATTGCTTGATGGCAGGTCTGTTCACAACAGTTCCAGTTCCAACACCAACGTGGTCATACTTGGGGAAGACCCATCCATAGAAATCGGGGGACACATCATCTCCAACATACATCTCTGCCATCTCTTCGTAAAATTTCATTTGATCTTCGGTGATCTTAATACGCTCTTGGAAAGCAATAGCGAAGTTGTATTCACCGGCATCCATGGCCTTAGCAACACGAGAGTTGGCTCCATCGGCTCCAATGATGAGATCAACCTCCATAGTCTTGGGAATACCAGCGGAGCTTCCCTCAGCGTACTCTTGGTAGTGAAGAGTGTACTTGCTCTCTGACTCCTTGTGGTCCGCAGGAACATCAATTTGGGTAACCAATCCCTGAATGGCCTCGGCTCCGTAGGAGATGGCACGGTCCCTGAGGTATTTGTCCAAGATTTCACGACGGCACATACCGATGTATTCGTTGGGCTGGAGGGTATCACCAATATCAACTTCAACGTTGGAGGGGGAGATGAGTTTCATGCGACGGACCTGTACAAGTCGGAGGAGGAGGAACACATAATGTTAGAGACATGTTCATGTGAGAGAAAAAACAACTGATGCTCCACATGGATGCATAATCAGATTTGGAGAATCGAATCACCGTCGTCGCCGTGATGGCATGATGACGTATAAAGACAGATGACATCGCCAATATCACTTCCATGTGCACCTCCAAAATTCATCGTCAAAATCATAGCGCACAATTTACAAAACCCACCTTACGATCAACAGTTGACTCAGGAATATCGAATTCCCCAATCATGCAAAGAGGAATAGCTCCACCACAGGGCTTGGCATTGTTCATCTTCCTCTCAATAAGGACAGTATCAATTCCCTTCTCTTGAGCAAAGATCTCTGCAGCACAGGCACCGGATGGACCACCACCAACAACGGCAACCTTGTATCTCATGTCCATGGATGATCCATTGGAGGCGGCTTTGAGAGCAGAGCCGGAAAAGGCAGAGGGAGAGAAGGCGGCGGCGGAGCCTAGGATGAGGGATGCAATGGCGAGCTTCATTTTGAAATGTAGTTGAAGATAGATATAATAATATCGAAGATATGCGGAACTCTTTTCAGAGAAGTAGAATAGAAATTTTATGGACTGCGTGGAACCAATGCAGACGAAGATCCACCAAAGATCCGCGGCGCGTGGAAGGTCAACCACAAAGAAAAGTCTGGAACTGATGGGTGGAAGTTTGGATGGACAAAGCGTGTGCGTCCTTCCAGTTCCTACGTTGGCTGACGTAAGATTTGTTCAATGTTGCAATAGAAGAATAATCCCTATTGCTCCGCCGGCCCTCAAGTTCCAGGCTGGCACCCGTGCAATTGGGAAGAAATTAGAGGGTCCTTCCAAGTCTGTCCTCACGGGTAAATTATGAGAAGGAGAATAGAGAATTTCATCCGAGCCGAGAGCCAAGAAATAAAAAAGAACACACTTCATAATATTGTACTCATTAGCTTGCTCGTGATCAATGCCATAGCATAACTTAGCTTCATTGATCGTCTGACAATCAACAATGGTTAAGAACTCGAAACGTAAATCCTCCGACGACAGCGGCGCAATCGTCAGTGACAATGACAGTCACCTAGGATCCAACTCGGCCAGTACAAAAACAACCGCACCTGCTCTCCGATCTGTCAATGAGGAGGAGGTAGAAACAGCGGACAATCTCCAATTGGAAGATCCATATGAAGACATTTATGAAGAGGAAGAGGATGATGACAGTTATGAAGATGTCTATGAATCATCTGGTGATGAAGATGATGAGTACATGGAAGCAATGAACGAGGGAGACATAACCGCCGCCGCTGCAGCAGCCGCCGCCACAAAAGGGCCCAAACTACCACCACCCATCAACATAAACGACGGCGAAGTGCAACCAGCACAAATCAAAACATGGAATCCCTTCATGGGGAATACTACAGGTGAACAACTTGAGATGGATGAGACTGCGTACAAGATGCATCATGCCTTGACACCCGAGTGGCCATCACTTACTTTGGATATTGTGCCCGATGCTCATTTGGGTGAGAATCGTACTCGATTTCCCCATACTGTGACCATAGTGGTGGGGACACAGGCAGATAAGAAGAGTAAGAATAAGTTGAGTGTCTTAAGGATGAGTGATTTGTGTCGAATTCCTGGTAGTGGAACGGAGAAGACGGAGAAGGAATTGGATGATGAGATGTTGGGTGATGCTTGGAAGCATGAGGATGATGACGATAGTGATAGCAGTAGCAGTGATGAGGAGGAGGAAGAGGAAGAGTTGGATCCTGTCTTGGAGAATTATTCATTTCCTCACTCTGGTGGAGGTATCAATAGGGTACGAGTGTGTCCCCACAATTCGAGTGTGGTAGGTGTTTGGGGTGAGAATGGTGTTGTTAGTCTGTACGACATTGGAGGTGCAATCGATATGTTGGACCGAAGTTCCCTATCTGCAAATGCCAGAAAAAATGATGGAAGTCAAGCAATGAACAAAGAAGTTAGGAAAATGAGGAAGGATCCCTTCTTTGTTTACTCTGGACATTCGACGGAAGGATATGCTATTGATTGGTCACGAGTCACTCCCGGACGTTTGGCAACTGCTGATTGTGATGGAAACATTCATATTTGGAATGCTACTCATCCAGTGACACCAAACGACATTGTTGCCAAGTATGGTAACAAATCTCAATCCTCGCCTTGGTCGAATTCGAGCTTTACAGTCGAGCCTATGTATGCTGCTCACGGAGACAATTTGGACAATCCTTCTGTGGAAGATTTGCAGTGGTCTCCTACTGAAGCCACAGTGCTTGCTTCTGCTGAGTGCGGTGGATACGTGAGAATATACGATATTCGATGCCCAGGCAAGGCCATGATTAGTAACAAGATCCATAGTGGTGGGGCCGACGTGAATGTGATTTCGTGGAATAAGCTTGTAGGTAACTTGTTGGCTACTGGTGGCGATGATGGTAAGTCTTTGGAACAGAATCATCCTATTGTTCAAAAGCAGCGAATTTATACTCACCCGTCTTTATACTACTAATATTCTATTTCTTTACCAGGTTCCTTTTCCGTGTTTGATCTCAGAAATTTCCAAACAGCTGATGCTTCTATTCCACCAAAGCCTCTTGCTCGCTTTCACTCGCATCGCACACCCATCACTTCACTAGAATGGCATCCTACAGATGAAAGTATGATTGCCGTCAGTGATGATAACGGCACGTATGTTTACGACTTGAGTATCGAAGAAGATGATCCAGACCACAACAACAACGCGGAAGAGGCTGCAGTTGAGGGTGTCATTCCGCCACAATTATTATTTGTGCATTCGGGTAGCGAAATGACGAAGGAGGTTCACTGGCATCCACAAATTCCCAGTTGTATTGCGACAACATCTTTGAGTGGGTTTAATGTTTTCATTCCATCAAACTTGTAGATACCGCAGTGAAAGAGAATCTAAAAATATGTCACGTGCGTTTTACTTACAACAGATCTAAACATTGCTTGCATGTGAGCACGTCAATGAGAGTGCCAGATTTATCTGAAATGACACTAAGTATCTATGTACTTACAACATATTACTTGTACTTCCATACTAGGTATTACATATTACCTAGTATTACATATTATCTATCTACTCACCACTCACCAGCCATCAATAAAACATGGAGCCGGCTATTCTTTCCGCAGCATACAGCATGAATGAAGTAGCCGATAGCCGATAAAGATACAAATAAAGAATCGCAGCAGCAGCAGCGTTTTATTTCGCTTGATGAACGCATCAAGAGTTCGTGTTCTAATACACCGTCACTTGTCGTTGCTTCCAGAGCTGCTTCCGTGCCCATCAACACACCTACTTGTTCATCGGCTGCCATCAAAACTTCGTCACTATTACACATATCAATCAGCTGCTATATCTAATCGCTTTATACATCTGTCCTTTTCTACACAAGCAGTCATGGCTGATGGTGATGATCACAACAACACAACAGCTAGCGATGGCAACAAGAAAGGCAATAAGCAAAGGAAAGCATCTAAGTGGAGGGCAATGAAGCAAAAGAAGAAGGAACAAAAGCGCAAGAAATTTGCTGAAAATAGTGATGCCGACAATGGACATTCTTCCAACGCGAAGAAACCAAAGTTAAATCACTGGAAGAAGGAATATGATGATGGAAGTGTTACTCCTCACGAAGGGTCATTTGCTCATCCAGAGATGCAAAAGTTGTTTAATGTAAAAATTGATGAAGATGATGATTTATCTGTGGGCAAGACTGATCAGAACATTGGTGCTGAGCAAGCGGAGGATAGCAAAGAGGCTGTGTCAGCTGAAGAAACAGCAACAACAACAACTCCAGCAGACACAGACAAAGTGCCCAAACGAAAATTAGCATTCCTCGTCTCCTTCCTCGGCTCCAACTACTCCGGTTTTCAGATTAATGCTCTTACAAAATCGCTTCATTCCGAGATTGAATTGGGGTTATATCGCGCTGGGCTCATTTCCAAGTCCAATTTTGGACATCCAAGCAAATATTCATGGAGTAATTCCGCTCGTACTGACAAAGGAGTTCATGCTGCGGCTCAAGTTTGCTCGTTCAAGGGGGAGATGATTTACCAAAATGAGATTGATGATTTTAAGAAGCAGCTGGATGCCATGAGAGAAAAGGTAAATGAGTGTCTTCCGGATGATGTGCGTATATTGGATTTTGAACGTGTTACAAGAACATTTTGTGCAAGGACAAGTAGGGATAAGGTTCGTTATCAGTACATGGTTCCTGCCTTCATGTTTTGTTCGCGAGATGAAGTGCGTAAGGCATTTGCGGTCGATGATGTTGCTACTACTGCATCGCCGATTGATAGAAAATTTACGCCAATGGAAGCTTCGAAACTTGTTCAAGACGATGTTAGTCCCGATTTATTATGCGCGGCTCGAACTAAACTGTTGCAGTATCGTGTGTCGCCAGAAACTCTACAACGGCTTAGTGATGGTCTAAAGTTATTCGAGGGTACACATTCATTCCACAACTACACGCGTCGAGTTGGAGCAGATAATGCAAGCGCAACACGATACATTATCAAATTCGCTCCATTGGTGCCTATCCTCGTTCCAGGTAGTGAGGATGGGCAGCCTGAAACGCAGTGGGTCCCCGTTCAAGTTACGGGGCAGTCTTTCCTGTTGAACCAGATTCGTAAAATGATTTCTGCGGCAGTGGACCATGCACGTGGGGTACTTTCTACGGAACAAATCACTCAAACCTTTTCTAAAGATTGCCGCATGAAAGTCAATGTAGCACCAGCTCAGGGCCTCTTCTTAGACCGGAGTTTCTTCGATTTATACAATAAGCACAAAGTGAAGAATGCTCCAAAAAATTGCAACCAACCAGAGCTGGAGATACTTGATTGGGTGGAAGAAGACGAAAAGGAAATGCCGGCTGCAGGTTAGTCTTGTAACTTTGTTTGGGAAAGTTTGTTTTGTAAATCCAAGCCAAACCCTGGTTCTTCTTAGATACTATTTGTGAGGCTTCAGACGCCGCCAAGGTGTTCTTGGTATCACTTAGCACTGCATTGCAAACCACTGGCTGGACTTTTTACCAGAATTTTTGTTTCGTAGTGCTGTGACATCTTCTGACCGCTTGACTCGGCTCACATAATTTGCTAACTTTCGCACAGTTCGTCGCATCGAAGAGTTCAAAAATCAAAAAATTACCCCCCACATTGTCCAGGAGGAAGCGTTAGAAGGGAACTTTGTGAAGTATCTGTATTTGCAAGATATATTGTATGCACAAGAGATCTACAGTTCGATCGAAGATGATAAGGAGTAAAATTCCTTCTCGCTATGTTATTAGTGCAAGGGCACCAAATACTTATCATGAACTCATACATCATGATAAAATTATGACAAATTACTCCTGGTGGTCTTTTACGTAACGGTAACTTCTTATCTAAACGTTTGCTGATTCATGAACACGAGGAAGTACAAGTATCTAGGTAGTCCAAAACCATTTTGCGTCGAACAGACCATTTGCGTTGGATTTTCTACTCTCCAACTTTGGTGGTCTCTATCTTGACCAAAATCCGGTCTCATACAAAATAAATAGGCAGATGTGTAGCATATGAATGGGACTAAAATATATTATTGCAGCGTATTACTGAATTTTATTGTGTCACTGTGTTTGGGCCATGGTAGACCAAAACCAAAAAATGTCAGGCTCAAGACTCAACTAACTCTGACTCTCCTCCGAGTACCGCTCATATTCCTCGGAATTACTGCACTGAATTCGTCGAATCACTGTATTGAGGTACAGTATTCGCATGTTGTACTTTTTTCACTTTCACCTTCACTCCATTATCGATATGAAGTACCATAATACCCATCATAATAATTTATGTCTATGCCATTGCCTTCATCAATACCATAATACAAAAGTCATGGACGTCAGCAAGCTGCTAAGAAAGAGCATAATTGATTACGCTGTCAACTTGTTGGTTGATAAGCAGATTGAATGTAATGGCACCATCCCGTCGTGCTTCTACAGCAATGTGTTGGATAGTTTGGCAACACATCAAATTGTCATCCAGAGGAATGCCCTGCAACAAAGAGTCAACAGGGAAAGAGCCAAAAGATCATCCGCCAAAAGATCAACGACGCTGACTCCAAATCCAATAGCTCCTACAGCGCAAGTGGTATTCACTCAAACTTCCACACCCTCTACTGCTTCAACTTTGACGGCCATCTCCTACATCCGTGGTAGTGCATCTGCTGCCACGTCCAATGACAACGCATTTCCTACGGCCACTGCCAATGATATCTCGCCCTCTCCTACGTCTAATAATGGCACTACTAGGAAAAAAGGTGGTAGACCAAAGGGCACTGGTGCAGTTCAGCGGAAAGAAGATAACGACAGATACAAAAAATGTCTCAATGAGATTACTAAAGCTTATGTGGCAGAACTTGCTATCAACAAAGTGTTGAATACTTCGAAAATAGGAATCCTACGAAAGATAATTGCCGAAAAGAAAACTGAATTCAATATTACGAAAGACATTTCCGAGAACACTATACAGAGTCGTGCTAAACGGCACATGAAAGATCCAGCAACACATAAGTTGGAGTCGAACCATCCAGGCATAACATCCCCTCTCGCAGTGGTTGAGCTTGCTGTTCTTGAGAGTATACTACAAAGACAGAAGAGCCGCCAACCTATGACAAAGACTGAGGTAATCAAAATGATGAATGATGCAATCAAGGGCACGTGTCACGAGGATGAGTTCCGACGAGTCAAGTCGGAACGGGTAGCTGATGCCCTTGATGTGGATGTAGTAGGTGAGGGTTGGTACACAAACTTCCGGAAACGCCACAAAACCGTTCTGGCAAAGCACAAGCGGAGAGCACTTCTCTTGCACCCGTGCTGAGTATTACCTCTCTCCCTCTCTCTTTCTTTCTCCAGAGAGATAAAGAGAGAAATAGTAATCCTCACAGAGAAATGCAGGTCGGTGGGACGGGGGAAGCGCCGAGCCGCAGCTAGAGGCCCGGACCGACGGCCAAACACAAGACAAACTCAAAATCGTGATATGATATAATACTTTTCTCTCTTTTTAAGTGAAATAATTATGCTGTTACCTTCTATCCTATTTTAAGTCCGACTACTAATTACATTAATCTTTTCCCCACATATATCCCATAAGTTGAAAGCACCACATTTAATTATGTACGGCGATAGCTTCAATCGAAGTTCACTTTCGAAAGAAGCCATTTCAATATTTTGTGCCTCAACAATTCCCCATTGAATTTTGCTGTAACACACCCACGGGACGTTGCATCGTCCTCCAACTAAAACTCTATATTTTCATTAAACAAGTAATGATGACTTACATTTGCATGACATCCGGATCGTCATGGTGACCCTTGGCACCAATTTTGCACCTGTGTAATTGTTCAGGAGCGCAATGGGCCTTGAGCCACGGGTGAGTCAGTGCTTGTTCAGCAGTGTATCTGTACTCAATGCTGTATGAGAGTAAACATGATACAAACGCCATGGCATCCTCAGATACGTCACGGAAAAGTTCATGAGGGAATGAGTACTCTCCATGAACGATAGATGATTTAATAGCTTCGTCGTTCTTCCCGTAGAACGGGGGTGCTCCACTCAAGAGCATGTATACGATGACACCTAAACTCCACAAGTCGCAAGCCTCGGTATAGCTTTTCTTGAGGACCTCAGGTGCGACGTAGTAAGATGATCCGACCACACGACTGAGTTTATGGCCGGGAGTGAAGTGAGTTGAAAGACCAAAGTCGATGAGCTTCAATTTTGACCAGACATCCTTGCCAGATTCGAGGACCCAATTCTCTAATTTGAGATCTCGATGGCAGATGTGACGAGTGTGGAGGAAGGCCACGGCAGAGAGCATCTCTGAAACCGTCTTGGCTGCAGTACAAAGAGATTAAGTATGATGGAAAAAAATGAGAGTTAGCAGGTCGATGAACCAATGCAGATGGAAATCACAAACAGGGAAAGAACTTACCAGCATACGCCTCAGTCACTCCATGTTTGGGGTGGGTAGTCAACAAGTGAAAAAGATCTCCCCCCCTTCCCAACTCGGTTATTATGAAAAGCTCGTTGTCCACACAAAACACATCGTATAACCTAATGACATTATCATGTCCCCTCAACTCCCTCAAGACATTCACCTCCTCTTGTAATTTGGCAATGTACTTGGGATCACTACGAAGGAGGACGCATTTACACGCAAACTTCTTACGTTTCCCCGCTTTGGAGGAGGAGTGTCCCTCCGCTTCCCCACGTGAGGCGATGCAGACTTGTCCGTAGGATCCCTTGCCGATGACAAGGTCACGGTGTAGAAGGTAGGCAGGACGACGTTGCGTCTCGTCTAGTTGAGACTGTGCGGCAGAGGATGATCCCACATCTGGCGTTGGACTGGGTGGTGTGACATTATTGGCTACACCCGCAAAGCCAAAGTTGCCCTGTGTGGTTGGTGAGGCGTCTCTTCGCTGACTACTGGGCTTACTACTGCGTCGTTGTTTATCGGCCCCCGTATCGTAACCACCCCCATTGCCGTATTGATATTGCTGGCTGCTTTGATATGCGGCACCTCCCTTGGGTCGATTATCATAATGGCTGCTCATAACTTGCATACTACCACCACTCATTTGATGAATAATGAGAACACAAAAAATCAATTGACTTTTGCCGAACACACTCTCTAAAGAAAGAAAGCACTACCACTACCCGACGTAAGCAATACGATATTGATAGGAATGCCCAAAGTTGCTCTAAAGCGGTGTGGGTTCGTTGCAGGTAAACACTTGCGTTGAAAAACCGTCGCTGAAAAATGATAAGTCCGTAGGAAGCCGCAGGGTCCAAGGCATGACCAACGAGAGAGAACGAGATAATATTAGTTGAATTTTTCAGTGGATATCGCAATGAAGGGGTGGGGGGCATGCCAAAGCAGAGAGATGGACGGCAAGGGGTCACCGACATCACCGAAAAGTCAACGCAGGCCGAAAAACCCAACTTGGGCGCCTTCACCTAAAAACTCACCTTACAAAAAAGCTCTATGCCAAACCAATGCTATATAGAACAAGAACAACAATTCGATCAATAATCAACTATTTGTTATAGTTCAATGATCATGGGGCGTGTGGGAACGATGGCTTCAGAGTGGTGCTACGCAGAGGACTTTGTGGAGAGGCACGAAGATGATGATGTTGCCACCCAACGTCCAACAAGAATGGACCAATGCCGAATGTGGCAACTCAACGCTCGGGCCAGCCTCTTTCTCATTTTCCTATCGCTGATTGTGAGAACGTAATGAAACATTTGCTATATTAGTCAACTCTTTTGTGAGTATCGAGGGCTTGCCCCCAATCATGACACAACTTAATTATGGAGAACTACTAGAAAATAATGAGGTTGGCCTTGGGGGAAGCCCCCTAATTTTGCTTTCTTGTTGGCGAGAGTCGCCTGGATGGCCCTTTCTCGCTCTTGTCTTTCCACTCCGTTCAGGTTCTGGCACACAGCGCGCACAGTATCGTAGGAGTATCGTAGGAGTAAGTATGTTACTATCTGGTATGGTACACTTTTTGAGCAAATTGCTACTTATGTTCTGAATCAGATTGTTATTTAGATCTTTCCTCCAATGCGAATAGCTGATTTCAGAAGTGTTTGAAAGTTGTTAGTGTGTTAGAAATAGCAAGTTATCAACAATTAAGGGTCAGATGGTTTTCTTTCTGTAAAGAAAGCCACCATCACTCTGTGCCTTGGACTTGGAGCTGTCCGATCTTCGCTTGAAGCCGAGGTAGTATTGCATAAGCACCCCATTTTTCATAACAAAGACAAGCATTTGCATATTTTTCTCTTGATTGGTCCACTCTCCTGGTAATATGTAAAAAGTCTCCATAGAACTCCAAGGCAAGGGCTTCCTCGTGTACAAATCCATGATCTTGTGCAGATTTAATGGATGCTTTGTATTTGGCATCGGCCTTGTCCTCTTCGTGTCTGCAATTGTGATATTCGGCTTCAAGTAGAAATAGATTGTTATCCCAGTTCCAATTTGAACACTTTTCGTAGAAACGAAACTTCTTTACAGCTTCTTCTCCGATTGCCATCCACTTTGAGGCGCTGTGTGACGATGAACGACGGGCTAACTGGAATGCTGTTAGGCCCTCGCAAAAGATATGATATACCTCCATGAAGGACATTTTTGAAAGAGGCTTGGCCTTTTCTGCCAATTCTGCAGCCTCTTCAAACTGTCCGAGAAAGAATGCAACTTGAAATCTATTGGACAGAATACCCTTAGCATTGATTTGTTTGCCAGACGATAAAGCAAGCTGAAGGAGTTCCTCCTCGTTCGTAATCTTGCCATCGAAGATTTCAGGGAAGGGATTAACTTTGTCATAGTTTCCATTTAACTTCAGGATGAATAGGTATGTGTTTACTTGACCGTAACACATTTGAATTTGTTTCAATTGTACCTAAAGTGAAGAAGTGAGAAAGCGGGTATGAGTAATCATGCAGAGTCGAGCTGGACAAACCGAAGTGAAGCAACAAATAAAGTCTTACCATTTTTGAGGCGATGGCTTTGCACTCTTTCTCAGCCAACAGAAGGTTTTGACCGCATACCAACACTTGTCTACAGTAAAAGAATGCACTGATTGATGCATACTCGACGTCTCCAACCATCATAGCTTCACTGTGAGTGTGAAGAAGTACATTGGAGGAGGCCTGAAATGGTTCCTTCCAGAGACTCACGTATGAGTAAAACAAACAGCGCATTTTAGGCAGGTAGCTCTTGCCACCCAAACTTTCTAGCAACGACAGTGCTATTTTGCCCCAACGGTACCCTTCGTCTACGTCTTCAAACACAGAAATCTGTGCCTGGCCATATCCCAAAAATCCAAACGCAGATTCAGTGCAGTAGCCGTACTGAGAGGACAGGTGCACCATTCGACAGGCGATCAATGGTCCCAATTGATAATTTGTTACGGCTAGAGGACCTGATAAATTGTTCATGAACTTGATTGCCCAGAGTTTCTTCTCGTCCGTCAATCTCGGGGAACTAAGAATGCTCTCTTGTGTAAGATTGTTCAACAGACTTTTTGTGTTCGAGAGTTCTTTCTGTATTATTTCTGGCGTGACTTCTGCCGGGAATGTCTCTCCAAGTTCTATCAGAACGTCGAACGTTTTCTTCAAAGCTTGCGCAAGCTCTCCAGATGAGGTTAAATTTTTTACCATCACGTAGTATGCTTTGAGTTTGTGCTCGAGACATTGTGCCTTCTCCAGTAACTCTTCAATGTATTCATTCGCTTTTGCAGGCAACGCATTGACGTAACATGCCAAACATGCCTCTTCGTGCAAAGATCGACTAAGATCATAATTGCTTGAATTCCACTTCGATTCCTTTGGCATGAAAGATAAACCCTGCTCGATGTAAGAGAATCCAGAAATAAAATTGAATACTTCCATTGATCTTTCCCCAGCTTTCAGATTCAGATATGCAAAGCGGGCGTACATGGAAGTATCCGTGGCCCCAAAAGACTTGGCTATATTGATCTGATCAATTGCCGCAAAAGAAAGGATCCCTAGTTCCGTATGCGAATCATCACAAGATGACAAACTAGATATCATCTTAACCCCATTCTGAAAGTGGCATTCTCCACGCTCTTTTGGTGTCATGAGCTCGTAAACGGCTTGTTGAACCATGTCATGTACGAACTTGTACTTTGAGCCTACCTTTTCTATTACACTTTCCTCCACCGCAGAGTTTAGGCGATCACGAAACTCCTGTCGCTTCGCTTCAGGGTACAAATGGTTAATACATTCCTCGCTTATTTGTGAACCAAACGTAGACATGACTTTCAGTGTCTCTTGCGTGTCGTGAGGGAGATATGAAATCTTCCTTGTCAAGACTTCAGCGATGCTTTCTTGAATGGAAACTGACTTTATCGCATCAATATCCCATACCCATCGCTTCTTGGAGACGCTATTGACTAGTAATTTCTCTCGTACAAGTGACTGCATAAAAGCATTAATGTAAAGAGGATTTCCGAGCGTCTTGGCTTGAACAGCATCAGTCAACGATTTGGTCAAACGTAAGGGGAGCCCAAGCATTTCAGAAATCAGTAAATGTGTATGGAACTTTGCTATTCCGTCTAATTGAATGTTGGTGACTTGGAGTGTGTTGCAGCGTTCGAAAGTTTCCAGGTACGATGAGAGCCTGTGAGTGCTGTCAACTTCATTGTCTCGGTATGAGCCCATGACAAGGAAACACTGTGGTGTTTCATTAGCAAGGCCGAACGGGTTGATGTGGTTGAAGTCCATGAGCAAACTGCTGATTAGGTCTAAACAACTGTTGTCTGCCCAATGTAAGTCGTCTGAGGAATGAGAAAAATTGGTTTCAACAATGAGTTGGGTCCAAAAAGTCAAGTTGATTAGCAAATGTATAGAGGAACCAGCTTACCTAAAAAGATGAGGAGGGGCCTGTCTGGGCTTGAAAGCGCAGCAACGAGTTTTCTAAAGATGTAATGAAGCCTGCTTTTTGCAGATTCTGAGTTCGCCATGTCGTTATTACGGCGTCGTCTTTGACTCTCCGCGGCAAGCGACACCAGGTCCTCGTCGCTAATAACACGTCGGAAAATGTGAGGAAAGAGCTGACGGAGACTGGGCAACCACTCGCTCAGTGTCACTATTGCTGAACTTGACAAAGCGGCCTCCAAATTTTGAAAAATATCAAGATTTTCCTCATCTCCTTCCTCCCATAGCGAGGATAGCAGTTCATCGAAGGATGACGCTATTGTCAGTAATGGATTTTGTACAAAACGATCGAATTTCGTGTGTATATACAACCATCCCGACTCTGCCAATTCACTTTGAATATTGCTTGCCAGATAACTTTTACCTACTCCGGGAAAACCCTTCAGCAAGACCAGTCTGTTTCTGAATTCTCCTGCACCAGTTTGCACCGCGGCTGCCTCTTGGTGCAAACGCTGCAACTCCTGGGACCGTCCTATTAGACCACTACTAAAGTCAAGCCAGTTGACGTCATGAAAGAATATGTCAGGTCTATCCAGTATTTGTTTCACTTCTTCAACAACTTCATCTAGTGAATGAAATGGAGTCCCGTCCACCTCGTTGGGATTGATAAGATCAGCGACAAGCCTGCACAACGACACGGGCACGCCTTTGCCGGATAGTGATTCTGTGACACTGGAGAGATGAATTTGTTTCCTCGGTGGTTTCTCTCCATTAACCTCCTCCTCATCCTTCTCGTCTATATCGCAACAAGCCGGGTCCTCTCCTTCTTCTCTCCTCGCTATGGACCTGATTGCATCCTCATCAGGATGGGCTGTGTCACGTTTCTCAAGCTCCGGGGTTTCTCCCCGCGCAAACAATTGATAGAATAAGATCCCCAATTTATGAAACATGTCATCTGAAGATTTCCCCACGGTGCGGAAAGGGGTCAAGTTGTCATCGGTGCTCGCCACAACTATGACACTGTCCAATGCACACTTTATTTCCGCTTCTCCGACTGTGGTAATATTGCCATCACCATTGAGGTCCCGAACGGATGTTCTTGTATTTACATATTCTAGCGCTCTCCCTATCGCATCTTGGATGTCCACCATATTATTGTTATCGTCACCTTCGTTTGGGGGAGAGAACTTGACACAGAATTTTTCTATTGATAAATCGTCCACCTGGAGGCTGCATCTGGCCACACCATTCCAGTGATGGTCATCATGATTACCATTCTCTTCGGTTGTGTCTCTATCATTGCCCGTCGTCAGTAAATGCAGTAAGAGCAACGCCACTTTGCAGGCACGCTCTGCGTAGGCAAGTTTCGCCTCCACTTTGGCACCATGTGCAGGGGCACTCCTGCTTCCATTACCACCACCTTCACTACTTGATGATGCTTCGTGAAGCTGAAGTGCCTCCAGTGTCGCTGAGAGAGCCACCCAATTGTCGAGACTTAGTGAGTAGTTCTCCATGATATTTTAGTTGTGATTACGATCAACTTGATTCTCCCCATTATATCACGATTAGGCCCGCCCATCTTAACCGAACCGATGGATTGGGATTTGCTCTTGGCATCAACCACATGGCCATGTTAG
>JALLBJ010000166.1:0-40843 GCA_036940105.1 Skeletonema potamos
CCTACTTCCCGCCCATCTGCTCTCCTCTAGCGGACCGCCCTGGTCCGTTCTAGTTCCAATTAATTTACATGGAGGTACGATTATTAGCAATATTCCCAATTAGATAAGATCGGTCATTAACCTGGTTTAACCTTAATTCAAATCGACAGTCACAACGTCCGTTGTCCCAAATAACATATTCAAATCCACCACTCGCCAAACCGTTTGTTCCCAACAACTATCTACATCAAATCTTTTCCGAACAGCAGACAGCAGCATGAGACAAACCCTAACCCAGCGGAGACACTCGGCAGGCACCCTCCCATTATACTTACAGGTAAATACACCAATACACCATATCGTAAGTGTGTAATTCCTTTCACACACAGAGCAAGCTAAAATTGAAATTGGCAACATGCAATGCGCCCACATTTGTTTGTGTAGGTATGTGCTTACGACTCTCAATTAAGATCCAGCTCCCTAAGCGCAGCTACAAGCACACCAACAACGATGAATAAGATCACTTTCATCTGCTGACAAGACAACACAAGACATATCTCTTCAGCTCTGGTTGTGCCGAAGTAAGACCCCATTCTGGCTGATTGGGATACAATTGATCGAAACCAAGACAGGTTGATTCTGAATCGCCATTCTTCTTGCCAACGTTTACCCACGCATTATGGAAGTTTGATATAGGAGAATAGTGTTCGACATTTGTATCGAAACCATTTGTCATAACTGGTTTCCTCGCCCCGCCTGGACAATATGCTTCAAAAGGACATAAATTCCTTCCATCAATATTGCTGCAAAAGTTCACAGCATCATCGTAACTTCCACCCATCCACCCATCATCGCGGCCAAGCCACAAAGGCAGATATTTAGGATAACTACAATCCGAATGTGTCATAGTGAACCATTGCCCTTCTCCCCACGTTTGAGGATCGCCATGAAGGTCGTAAGTTAGAGTCATTCTTCCCCGTTTTCAACATTTCCACTTTTGGAGGCTTCAGTTTAGGATCCATCCACTTCTTATGCGTCTCGTAGAAGGACCATGATCCCAAAGGTGTTGATTGTATCGTCTCAGCTTTAATTTGGTCAGGACGTGTTCCGGATGTATTGTTCACCTTGCTCATTATAAAAGAAAGCTCTTTATCCTGTCGACCTACCAAATGATTTCCTATACCATCACCGTTCCTCTTAGGAAGGCTTGGTAGAGGAGGAAGCTTGGCAATCGGTAGCTGTACATCCAATTTAGTACCTGGTTACCTGCGTCATGAGTGATTTCAAATGTTTCACATTGGGACACAAGTGAGTTGGCACGGTAACCTTTCTCCATCATTTTTACAGCACCCCTGGAGCAAAAAATAGGCTGGCCCCTTATAACGGTTTGTGTAATGAGCATGAGAGATGAAACATGCCAATAATACAAAGTAAAAAACATCACAAATCAGATGTCAATCATAGTAACACAGTACTGTACTGTTGGATTCTTACCATGGATACATAAACTCTGAATTGCCCTCTCCACACGTGTTAAGTCTATGACCAATAAACTTGGCTTGTTGATTAAGTGGTGAAGCTGCCATTGGAAAATCAGGAGCCTGAAACTCCGCCAATAGTAGTACACATCATCATCAAAGAAAGCATACCAATCATAGAGTGGGTACTTTTTATTAAATACTTCCACCAACCCTTTCTGTTGTTTGCAACATGGTGATTCACCGAATTTCCCCTCGGGGCAATCAACGTAGATTGGATGTATACGGCGGCATAGCTTGCGCGTATGTGGTGGTAGTTTGTCGTTATGTATGCAGGTATCCTCGAACGCCGTCCGCGATGTGTGTGAACATACGACATATAAGGATGGTAAGTCCTTTGATTCGTCATGAGCAACATTCTTAGACTCATAGGTATTGTTGAAGGCGGTTGTAACATTCTGTTCGGAAAGCGAAGACGAAGGTTTCGGTGCAGCATCCGGAGCAGCCCAAGTATCCACCGCTGGGAGGAGGAAGTTGAAGTGTCTGTATGTATCATGATGCATGACATATGAAAATGTAATGAATGCTATACGAGGAATTGAGAATGATTCTGTAGACGTAAGATTCTCTTGAACTGATTCTCTCGGCGGTAGTTTACCAAAATTGGTGGGAGGAAGATGAGATGAGTTAGATTTTAGTTGGTGATTTGCCAGCTGATCTTCATTGGGAGTGGGAGGATAATGAGCCACCAGGGAGAAAATGAGTTGATTTTGAAGCAGTAATGAAAACACAGCGACCAGCGCTACAATAATCATAATGTTCTCCATTTGACGGGCAGACATGGGTCTTAAAAATGATTGCATTATGCGGACCGAGTTTATGTATGGTACTTGTCAGGATCTTGTATTTTAACTGGAGCATTATGTGGGCCTGGAGCGGAGAGGAATCCGACCCTCCCCGCGAGCCCTGGTGCCATACCATACTCGGATCTGGAAATGCCATATTGTGGGAGGTTTTTTGCATGTATCCGATCGATGTGTCCGTCTCCGTCGCTGCTGTTGAACCCTGATTAAAAATCTACCTCGTTCCTACTAATCCCTTCGTTGAATCCACGCAGGGTTCTCATTTTTTTTTATGCGACAAATACATCATGTCACATTGTATCTTTTGCCCTACCATATCTGTTGGTCCGACCCTAACTGGTTGTACGCCCGCAAAAACATGTTGACTACACCATTTGATAGACCCTACCAGACCTTGCGAAATCAAGCCCTCTCTCTAGGCTGGTTTTCACGGGGTGCAAAAATTGTGTTTTGTGACGGGTGAATGACAGACCAATTGGTACGATTTTTAATAAGGGTTGGCGTAACCGAGGGCAGGCGTAGCGCGTGTGGTGTGACCTCTTGGACGTGTGGTAGGAATGGGTACTTGGTGCGATGGAAGAGAATGTAAAACGATAGAACCATAAAAAGGAAAATGTGGTGGTATCTATGGCGGGATGCCATGTGGAGCAGACAGCAGATGGCTATCAAGCTGAAATTCTCATTGTATTTTAGCAGTATCGCTACAGTTGGTCGAGATGTCATGTGAGCAGAAAACAAGCTAGTGGTAGTGGTGGGATCGATGCAGAAAAAATCGGCAGCAACAGCAAGACATTCACTTTCCGACTTCCTTCATTGAAAGTCCGCTGTCCTTCATCGAAATTCTGTATTCATTATCACACTACTTAATTTATCATCGTTAACCACAAAATAACTGACGTCTAATCACGGTCATGGGGACCTATATTCAATGCAAAAGAAGTGCATACAGTTTACGCAGCAACTGCATTCTTAGCCTTTGCTGCCCTTTCCTCAAGAACGCGCTTGTAATCATGTGGGAAAACCTTGACAAATTTCTTGTGCTCAGATTCCCAGTTCTCCAGCATTCTCTGTCCAACAGGAGATCCAGTAACTTCCACGTGCTCTTGGATGAACCCGTAAACCTTCTCCTTCTCTTCAATGGTATCGATTGTTTCAAGGGCAACAAGACCCATGTTACAACGTTCAGGGAATTTGCCTTCCGGATCGTACACGTATGCGATTCCACCACTCATTCCTGCACCGAAGTTTCTTCCTGTTTCACCCAAAACGACAAGGTCTCCCCCCGTCATATACTCAGCACAATGGTCACCAGTACCTTCTACCACGGCCAAGGCGCCAGAGTTCCTCACGCAGAAGCGTTCACCTGCCTTACCTCGGAAGAATGCTTTTCCTGATGTTGCTCCATAGAGGCACACGTTTCCGACAATAACGTTGTCCTCAGAGACGAATCCGTCATTAATAACTTCTTGAGACGGAAAGACTGCAATTTTTCCTCCAGAAAGTCCTTTGCCTGTGTAATCATTAGCATCTCCCTCGACGGTCATGGTCACACCCTTCGCAAGGGTAAAAGCAAATGATTGACCCGCATGACCCTTCAAATTAATTGTGATTGTATCATCTGGAAGTCCCTCCTTTCCATAACGTTTCGAGATTTCATACGATAGCATTGTACCACATGTGCGATTAAGGTTGTTAATCTCTTCTTCGATGACGACGGGAGTTCCATTCTCCAAGGCGTCTTTGGCCTTCTCAATCAAAACATTATCCTTGGCCTTATCCAAACCATGATACTGAGTATTCAAGTTACGTATGCCTGCAGTGGGGTTCAGCTCCGATGCTGGAGTGAGGAGTGGAGATAAGTCTAACCCACGACTCTTGTAGTGAAGACCACGCCTGTTGACTTCCAAATGTTGAGTCTGACCAATCATATCTTCCATCTTTCTGTATCCCAACTTGGCCATGATCTCACGAATTTCTTCGGCCATCAGGAAAAAGTAGTTCATCACATGCTCTGGTTGACCTTTAAATTTCTTCCTTAACTCTTCATCTTGAGTGGCGACTCCGACAGGACATGTATTCAGGTGACATTTGCGCATCATGATACATCCCATAGCAATCAAAGGCCCGGTCGCAAAACCAAATTCTTCCGCACCCATAAGACACGCGATGACAACATCACGACCAGTTTTGAGCTGACCGTCGGTTTGGAGCTTAACTCTGTCACGAAGTCCGTTGAGAACGAGGGTTTGTTGCGTTTCAGCGAGGCCAAGTTCCCAAGGGAGCCCTGCTCCTTTTAGTCCAGTCCATGCAGCAGCTCCTGTTCCTCCATCATGACCACTGATGGTGATGTGATCAGCAAGAGCCTTCGCAACTCCAGCAGCTACGACTCCCACTCCAACCTCGGAAACTAATTTAACTGACACTTCTCCTGTTGGTTGGGCGTTCTTCAAATCATGGATGAGTTGTGCAAGATCCTCGATAGAATAAATATCATGATGGGGTGGAGGAGAGATAAGGCCGACCCCAGGTGTTGTGTGGCGATTCTCTGCAATATAATCAGAAACTTTGAAACCGGGAAGCTCTCCTCCTTCTCCAGGCTTTGCGCCTTGAGCCATTTTGATTTGGATTTGATCACTATTAGCCAAATAATGTGAAGTCACACCGAATCGTCCAGATGCAACCTGTTTGATAGCAGACCTGCGATCGTCAAGGAAACGCTTTGGATCTTCACCTCCTTCTCCTGTATTCGATCTGCCTCCGATAGCGTTCATAGCTTTTGCTAAAGTTTCGTGTGCTTCTTGACTAATAGATCCAAGAGACATAGCACCTGTAGCAAATCTCTTCACTATTTCCTTTACTGGCTCGACCTCATCTAATGGAACAGCGCGTGAGGGGTCAAACTTGAATTTCAATTGGCCTCTAAGGGTGACCTTCATGTTCTGCTCATTCGTGAGGCGCGCAAACTCCTTGTAAGCTTCACGAGAATTGGTGCGTGCTGCGACCTAATTTGCAGCGAACGAGAGGAGAGAGACAAAATTAGTACACTGCGACGCACAAGATGGTGTGAGTGACCAATCTAGACATGAATAGAGCTTACCTGCAAATTTGCCATCCCTCCAGGAGTGTTCAAGTGAGCTTCTCCGCCATCACGGTAGTGCAATTGTCCATCATTCTGTACCAGGATTGTCTCAATGTTTTGATTGTCCGGGTAACCAATCTTATGAAGACGTTCCAAATCACGGTAAAGAGCCTCAAAGTCAGTCCCTTGAATACGAGTCGTTGTGCCAGTGAAGCATCGATACACAATTTCATCAGCTAGACCAACTGCCTCGAATACTTGAGCACCCTTGTAGCTTTGAAGTGTTGAAATACCCATCTTACTCATGACCTTGAGAAGACCTTTTCCTACAGCCTTCCTGTAATTAGTCATGATTTCGTCATCAGAATACTGATTTTTGGATTTTGCCTCCACCAATCCATCATGATTCATTTTGCAAAGTGCCTCGTACGCCATGTAAGGGCAGACGCCGTCACATCCATATCCAAAGATTGTAGCATAGTCATGAACTTCCTTGCAGTCACCAGCTTCGGCAAAAATGGCAGCCTTAGGCCGTTGTTTTGTCTTCAACAGATGTTGATGGACAGCACCAACGGCGATCAAAGATGGGAGGGCCATGCGATCTGGTCCCACTAGGCGATCTGACAGTATAACTGCCTGTGTCCCACTCTCACCAATACCTCCTTGAATGGCATCGGCGGCCTCGTCACAAATCCGCTCGAGGGCCTGAAGCATGCCATCAGGACCTGAACCAGCGGGGAATGTGCAATCGATGACATGTGATGCAAACGCCTTCTTTCCGTCCTTGTCAACATACACCTTACTCTTCAATGTTTCCATCTCGTCAAGCGTCAACACGGGGTGACGTACATTCAACCGCTTGCAGTGCTCTTTCGCAGGATCTGCTAATAGATTACCCTCTGGACCTACTGGACAAACAAGGCTCATCACAATCTCTTCTCGAATAGGATCAATTGGGGGGTTGGTCACCTGCGCGAAGAGTTGTTTGAAGTATTCGTTCACCTGACGAGGTTTCTCTGAAAGAACAGCGAGGGCGGCGTCATTACCCATGCTCCCTAGGGCTTCTTTTCCACCGATACCCATTGGTAAGAGGAGCATCTCTAGCTTCTCTCCAGTGAAGCCAAAAGTATTGAGCTTGCGATTCGTCTGAGAATAGTTGAAGGGCGCACGAGAAACAGCTGCGTCCTCTGTCCACTTCTCCAAGTCGATCATACTTTCTTCAACCCAATCTCCATAGGGGTTCAAAGCTGCAATTTGCTCCTTGATTTCATCATCGGGAACAATCCGTTGTGTGTTAAAATCGACCAAGAACATTTTTCCAGGTTCAAGACGATGCTTGATCTTGACGTCAGAGTCCTTCAATTCGGGGATGACACCGATTTCCGACGATAGGATGACGTGATCGTCCTTGGTGACATAGTATCGCGATGGACGAAGACCATTCCTATCTAACGTGGCGCCAATGTAACGCCCATCCGTAAAGGCGACCATGGCTGGACCATCCCATGGCTCCATCAAACAAGAATTGTACTCATAAAATGCTTTCTTCGTCTCTGATAAGTTCGGGTTGTCCTGCCACGCCTCCGGGATCATCATCATAACCGCTTCTGGTAAACTTCTCTCGGACGCCTTGGCCATTAATTCCAAGACACTATCAAAGTTTCCTGAATCACTCATATTATCAGATGTCGCAGGCAATAGTTGATGTGTATCATTCCCAAAGTAATCCGACGCCATAAGTCCACCGCGGCTAAACATCCAGTTCTTATTTCCTCGCAGAGTGTTGATTTCGCCATTGTGACACATCATTCGGATTGGTTGGGCACGTTCCCAGGAGGGGAAAGTGTTGGTTGAGAAGCGAGAGTGGACGAGGGATAGATGGGTAATGAAAGTTGGGTCCTTAATATCGAGGTAGTACTGGGACACTTGCTCGGGAGTAAGTTGTCCCTTGTAGGTGATAGTTTGAGAGGAAAGCGAGTTGATGTAAAAGCCACTCTCCGGTCCAAGCATGGCCGCGGCTTCTTCCTCGGCCATCTTGCGAATGCGGAATAACTCCCGTTCAAAGTCACGAGGGGAGTATTTTGCATTTGCAACGAAGAATTGTTCGGTATCTGGCTCAGAATCAAGAGGATCCTGGCCAAGCATGGAGTTGTCCACTGGTACCGGACGCCAACCCAGTACTTCTAGTCCACGTTGCTTTGTCAAACGTTCTAGTACGGCCTTACAATCTTTGAGAGCATCAGGGTTTTCGGGGGGGAAGAAGACGTTGGCCACAGCGTACTCTCCCTTGGCAGGGAGATCTTTACCGAATGCTTCCTTGGCCTTGGCTCTCATGAAGGCGTCAGGCATACCAAATAGCATACCTAATAATTGATGAAAAGAAAGAGAAGGAATGGTTAGATATTGAACAGTTGAATAATGCATAAAAGATTCAACAGACACATGCAAACAATTTGGAACTCACCTGCACCATCCCCACTAGCGGGACAACACCCCACACCACCACGATGACTCATACGAATCAACATCTCATCGGCATCTTCTACGACCTTTCGACTAGCCACAGATTTCAACGATGCAACTAGACCAACACCACAGTTTTCCGTCTCGCGCGATGGATCATACACAGTTTTTGGAAGGGGCTCATTCCTATCTCTCCCCGTGCGTAGTGCCAATACACGCTCAGTGCTGTAGAATAGAGCTGGAATTTGAGAGCGGAATACGGGAGTAGTGATGGCGCCTGTCGCGGCGAGACGAGAGACTGCGATGCGATTCGACCTTGATGCGGAACGGGAGGAGGACGATATTGCTGTTCGACCGCCGATTGTTCGCGAGGAGCGAGCTCCAGAGGATAGGCGGCTGAGCATGGTGATGATTTAAGGCCCAGCGCACGCAGTGGCAGTGGTGATTGATTATCAAATGTTGTTCTTCGGTATTATTATTGTGCCAATCAGCATGCAAGTAGTAGAGAGAGGCAGCCTCTCTACTAGTGGAGTGTGGAGGAGGTTAAAGGCGCGGAAGTTTTGCGGAAGAATGAAAGTGAAGAAAGATTTTTTGATGGCTGGGCAGATAAGTTGGAAAGGTAGTGGTACTCAAGAAATAACAGTATATCAAAGTGATACATAAGCCACTTCGCAATACATAAAAAAATTTTGATGCTGCGGCTCGCTATGGTACCATGTGGTATGGTGGCATGGCCGGCCGATTGACCCAAAAGCAAGATGGATCCTCCACCACCGCGGCGGCGGAGGTCGCCACGCAATCACGAGGAGCAGCAGCAGCAGCAGCAGCAGAGTACTATCAATAATACGTCGTTGACAGGCAAAAATACGGACAACAGCAGTAACAACAATGCAGAGACAACAACCAAGCTCAAAATAAAAATAAAAAGGTTGCACGCTGTAGCCAAGTGGACATGGGGAGTATCTGGCTTCAATAACGATGATGACGACGACGAAGATGAAGTGTGCATTGTATGCCAATCAGCCTTTGAGGGATGTGCACCAGGTGTGAAATATCCGGGTGATGAATCACCAGTTGTTTTTGGAAAATGGTGAGTGTATAAACAAGAGACGTTCTTGCTCTCACATCACTTTTTGTCTCTATGTTTCTGACATTGAAGTAACACACCAACAGCAAACATGCGTTTCATTTACAGTGTGTTTCGACATGGCTTCAAAGTCAGAATAGCAATACACCAACTTGCCCGACTTGTAGACAAGAGTGGGAGTTTGGTGCAGAGAGAACAGTGGATGATGGTGAGAGACAAGAAACGGTAGAGGTTTGAGAGCGGGGGTGGAGCTCTCTTAATTATAGAATCAAGTCATCAGTTCCAAGAAAGAAGTCTCCTTTATTATTTACTAGTTAGTGCTCTATATCCTGACCAGTTTTTAGGAGCCACTCCACCACGAGATTTCATGTACTTGATGAGGATCTGAGAAGGTCCATCGCCCGTTGTTAGCCTCTCTTTCGACTCGTCACGTTCCTCTCCATTGTTCAGATTCCGAAATGATGATTCGGCCATAGAACTTGAATAACCCTCGTCTAATTGCCATAACCCCTCGTCTAATTGCGCTTGGAACATGAGTTTATCAGCTGTCACGAGTAATTCTATTGCTTGTGACCAGTTCCCAGCAAGGTATTCGTCCCTGCCACGAGTGAAGGCGGCAATGAATTCATCACTGACGTGACTTCGCATGGCACATAAATCTTGATCAGTGTGCCAGATAGACGTAGAATATCTTTCAGAATCGAGATCTGCTTGACTCTCTGATCTACTGTAGAGGAAGAAATCACTCCGCACCTTGGCGTCATAAGTGAAAATCTTCTGCTGCACGCTGCTACCTTTGACAGTTACTGTGTCGAGATGTCTCAGCGTGGTCTTAGCGTTTTCGGAGAGTAATTTTTGCACCCTCTCACTTAGAAGGAAGTATACACCATATTGCTTGGTTGCACTCATCATTCTGGATGCCATATTTACATGAGGAGAAAGGTAGGTGGCATCAATCTTGTATTCACTGCCGACGGCACCCTCGACAGCCCAACCAGCATCCATACCGAAACTTAAGTTGATAGATGCTGCACCCACGCCTGCACCTAAACGAAAGTCATCGTTCCATTCCAAGATCGTTTTATCGCGGTGGATTCCAACAAATGTTTTGAGTAGTCCCAACAAAGCTCGGTCAGTAAATGCTCGCATACCAGGGAGAGATGACAAATCGATACTGTCCAAGTGACTACCAGACATTCTGTCGGGGGCGCCGGTTCTACTGGTCGACCCCCTCACGTGTAGTGTGCTTGCTATAGAACGGCGAGATTTTCTCCGTCGAAGCTTTGTGGTTCGTCGTGAGAAAATGACGGCTTCGGCCTGCTCAAGTTTCTCGATGACCTCTTTGACTGCGCCTATTTTGTACACCATGAGGAACGCACCGCCAAGATTCTTGTTGCACTGACCAGAATCCTCGTAGCCCCAACGGTAAACCTCTTCGTGCAAAACAGCCGCAATGTCATTGATGAGGATCATAATGTCACCCTTCAACGCGCTGAGGTGATTATCGAAGTTGTTGATGCCTATGAACGCAAAAAGAGCATATGCCGCTTCTCCGGGAACGGTCGGGTTGAAACTTGACGCAAGCCCCCCTTCCTGCCTTGCAAGATTAGCTGAAATGATGTTAGCACCAGCCACTCCCCAACATCTTCTCATGAGATCTGTGATCTTTGTTACGGTATTTATGAGAGCATCTGTTTCAAAGTTTCCAAGCTGTTGAGAAGTCTCGTCATCATCCGACTCATAGTAAATCTCATTTTGTCTCCGTATTGATTGGCGCGATAAAAATGACCGCCTTGAGCTTGAACTCATCCCGGGGCTTCGTTCTCGTTTTGGTAACGGCAGGAGAGGATTTTTGGCATCTGCGGGAGGATAAAAAAGTTGAAGTCAGAAGTGCAGATATAAATCATAGTCACACCCAACTGCTCTGCACTCACACCACGCAACAATTTTGAGCATGCGACGGAGAGGGCCAAGAACAAATCTTCCAGCATCGAATCTCAAAATTGACAGACTTAAGAGCATGAATATTGTAACAGCCAACTGGAGTACAAAAATCTTGAAATTGCTAAAGAAGAATAGAGAATTAATCGTCAGTGACAATGAAATAAGCTCAACGAACAACTCGATAAAAGTACCAACACTTACGTTTCTTGCACGCGCACCGTCTCATTGAATTGAGCCCTGACAAAAAACTCGGCTTCGACCACTGTTCCGTTTGGAAGTGAGTAATTCATTGGAACAACCTCTGATTCTACCGGATTAATATCATTTGGGCGGACATCAAAATTATCCTCGTACCACAGGATGCGTTGTTCTGTTGAATGCATAGTCCAACCGTTACAAGCCGCTTTGCAATCCACGAATTTTCCATACGGCTGCTCACAAAGTGACGAACAAATTTCCATCGCGTTGAGAGTTTCACATCGAACCGGCTCAAGCGTGTAATATAGAAGATGAAGAGATGCACCTTGTCGCGAATTAATAATGCCAACCGTTGCTACCCAATCCTCTACTGTTTGCCGCAAGAACTCACACGAATCTTCTGTTGTTGTATTAATTCTTATGTTGTTCGCTTGCAACATATCCACAGAATTTTTCAAAACTAGGTCCGCCCCACCATAAGTCGTGAATATAACCACTATTAATGGGCTCAGCCCGATCAGAAACCTGCGTTAAAACAAAAAATGGAACATCCAAAGTTATTCGTGATTGGGGGGGACTGTTTAAATTGATTGCAATTGAAACTTACAACCAAATCAGAGCACGCCTTGCGTTAGTCATGAAGAGAGCTGTCCCAATCTTAGATGCATTCGTGAGGTGATAGTCATCAGAAGTAGCATACTTCTGTTCACTAGGGTCATGCGCCTCGTTGATATCTCTCACTGTAATATTATGGAGAGCTAGACTATCATGAAGCCCCGATTCTCCAATTGCATATGCTTCCTCTCTTGGGCGAATGTGTCTGCCCTGTGGAATCAACAAACCTTTCCCTCTTTTGATTTGCCACTCTCCATTTTTTCCTTTCTCCAGCACAAATGTGCAATTCAACCACATTTTTGTCCAATGGCGGACCAATCCAAAGATGCGAAGCCGCAACATGCAAAGAAATGCATTTCCATAGAAAGCATCGAGTTTGGTCGGGCCGAAGAGGGCATGAATCACCATTTCTCCAAGCGTAAAGCCGTTTCTTTCGCCCCCACACGTTTCACCACTAAAGACACACCAAAATTCGGGAATGAAGAAGATTAATGCAATTGTTTCCGCGATCAGGTGAAATGTGCTAAGGTATCGGCATGTGGAAGGGAGGAAGGCTTTGTCTGATCGGATCAAGGCTTTCCATTCACTCGGTCGTGTGAAAACTTCCAGAACAAGTTCTATCAATAATACGAACCACACGATACTATGACGACGATACAGATTTTAGATGGATTTGGATTAGCTAAGAAAAATACGATGGCAGCAAACAGAATATCAAAACTTACCATGAGACAACTGCGCATGCAAAATCTGCAGCGTGCGAAAAGAATGCCAGTCTTACTTGGTCAATATATAAATACCATATCGTGCAGAGAACTAGAAAGTTCACCCCAGTAAATTTGAAAGATATTTTGTAAGGTCGACGCCCACTCAGGCATTTCAATGCTTGCTCCTTCATTTTTCTACGTAATAATGACGCCCCGGTGTGCACTAGTTTGGTACCTTTTGTAACCGAACGAAGAAATAAGCGATCGGTATGGCTGCGATTATGCAAATAAGTGTCATCAACTTTCTTTTTTGCCGCTGTCTTGGCAGCCTCGATACCTATCGGATCTGTGATGGGCTCCATCCACTCTGCATCTGCGCGTTGCTCTTCCTCATTATCGCATCGAGAAACAGTATAATATTGTGCATCTTCTCCAAAATGGACACTTTTCACTTGTGCCAATAAGTAGGTGTAGGGCCCTCTCCGTTGTTCGGGAGATAAAGCTCCTCCCCCCACCACTTCAGGAAATCCGTATATATTCACAAGACAGTTTGTTCCTTCCGCCAAGCCGTGATTGGATATTAAAACATATTGTCCAGCTGCATATCGACGGATTGATCTCGCATATGCACTTTCATCCCTCTCAGTACCCCTGTCTCGACTGAAATGCGATGCATCTATGTCGCTAGAGGGGGACGTAGACGCTTGCACTCTTAAACTTGGTAATCTAAACGTGGTCTTCGTATCCCTTCGTCGATTCGTCTGGGAGTCACTAAAAACACCTCCATGATCACTACCGCTCCCCCCACAGCTATGTTCACTTCCACCATGACTACTCGCACTGTCCCTTCTAAACAGAGACCTTGAGGCTGCTGTCCGTTTGGTTCCGTTTTCATTTCCGGTCATACCGTCGATGGACGTTTGGGAATTGTTTCCTGTACTATTCCGAAAAGTTTCGGTGAGGCTAGATTTCAATGCGGAAAAGGAATGGCGTGGCCGAGTGCGAGACTTCCGGCGCTCTTCCATCATTTGGTTTACGCTTAGTGGAATGCCGGCGGGGTTGAATGTGTCAGAAGAGTCAAGACCGGCGTCATCCTCTCCTCTCTTTGGTGACATCATCTTTTCGCCACCGCTACCACTCCTTTTCACCTATCTGCCGATGTTAATTACAATACCATTCTTTTATCAGCTATCTCTGGTCGTACACTCTCTTCGTCGATGTGATGAGGACATCATGGCGTGTGGCGTATGGTGTAAAAATTATCTGGGAAGAAGGGGGTGAAGGTTTCTTGTTTGTGTCTCTCTCCCTAGAGTCTCTGCGTAATTTTCGGAGAAGCCCCCACTACTTTACTCCCACTAAATCGTTTTTTTCAAGCTTAAGCTTCGTTAGAAAATTACTTTCTATATCTAGACAAGTACACATCACTTGTTGTGCCACTACTACTTGTGCTCGGTAGCAAATAGTCCGATAAAAGAGATTTTGAGGGGTGTGGGCACTCTACGTGCCCTTCTTTTGTTGCAAAAGAGATCTCTTTCTAAGCTGACAACAGTTAAAAGTTTAGGTATTATCTAGATCTTTCTTTTGACATCTTACGATGACATGTTTGGTCAAGATTAGATAGATGATGTCGACCACGACTTTATTGTGAATATGTGGTGCGTTGTAAAACATATCTATTGTACCTACTTACTTCTTCGTTTCTTCTATTTTTTGTTGCACAGTTTCAATAGCTTTTGGTAATTCCACCTTGGCCCAGTCGTAAAAATCCGATAGCTTTTCTTTGCTCCATTTCAGTGCATCTGTTAAACCAGTTGATTTTGGCTGTCCAGAATAAGCATTGATAGCCTCTGTCCCATCAAGAGTAGGTAAATCTGCCCCCGAGTCGTCCAGAGCCGCTTTGGCACAAGCAGTTGCCACAGAGTCAACACAAACTGGTGGACGAAGGGCTACTTTAATTAGACCTGGAGTCAAATCTGCAGCGAGTTTGAATGGAGGTAGAGACAACAACTCTTCTACACCTGCCCCGTATTCGTAATTGACGCGAGGTGGGTTAATACCAAATGAACTCCCTCCGTAGATGAATGTTGGCTTTACAATACACACCTTTGATGCGTCACCACCGACAGAATCAATCGCTGCTTTCTCAGCAATTATTTTCCCTTCAAAGTAACTTTTGAAGAAATCCGGTAGCTGCACATTAGTGACAAAGAATAGATGAGTGTTAGTGTTGAAACCCAAAGTAAGTCGGAAAGACTACAAGCTCAGGATTCACAGTAGATCCGGAAAATTGCCAATCTACACACTAAGCTCTCTCATGTAGTTTGAATTTCTCACCCAGTTCTCCTTGCACGCATCAACTTCCGATCCCACAGAAACATATGCAGCACGTTGCAGCTTCCCTCCACGCTTGGCACTAGCAAAAGCTGCCTTGTTTGCATGTCCGTTTCCTTCGAGCAGCTTTGACGGATCGGTGCCGATTACACCGACACAACTAACAACAGAATCTGGCGTTCCAACCACAGCATCAAGCTCCTCGTCACTAAAAGAGAGTAAATCTGCACTCTTCCACACCACTTGTTTTGTCCATTCCTCATCATTGCACCACTTGGGAGCTGCACCGGATTTGGAAATGCTCGACACAATAGCTCCTTTTTCGACCAAGATTTTGCAGACTCTTGACCCTGTGAAACCCGTCCCTCCAAAAACTGTAATCGATAGCGACAAGCCTTGAGACAATCCGGCTAGGAAGAAGACTGTTTTGAGATTCATTGTTGATGCACGAACCAAGAGAACAGAGAACACCAACAACGTAACGTTATTGTATCTGGATACACCAACAACTATCCACAACTCTCTAGAGTATCGAGTACTGTCGATTGTCGATACAATCGAATCTTTGGGTGACAAGGCTTCCCGCAATTTGACATACTGGTAGCTAGTTGCTACCTACCTCTTCAACTTTTAGCTCGAAAGTCCAGATGCATGAACTTCACAACGGTTCGGAATGAGAATGAAAACAACATTAGCGATATTTTTTTCATGCTAAATATCACAAAATATGACATCGGCGATAGCTTCGTTCGTGCGTGTGTCTGACTTCAAAAAAAAGCAACAGACCTGCTGATGTGGTTCAGCACCTACGTGTCCTACCTTGGGAGTCTTTGACAATAGGCGTGGAAAGCTACAGAGGAATCAGGTGTTTTGATCTTGCCTTCTGGTTCGTTCCTCGAATCTCCTGAAACCAAGCTTCCTCCCCATCATCTTTTACATCACCACATCACAGCAGCATTGCTCTGAAACAAACTCCGCGAGGGTGATGGGTAACGTGCACCCGCAGAACAAAACGAAGCACCATCCAAGAATCTCACACCCCCTCTCTGTTTAGACGATCTCAAAAACATCATAATGGCGTACCGCACCAGCAACTCATACTCACCTAACAAGGGAGCCGTCAAAGGCAACAATCGAAAGTCATCGTCCCTTCCCTCCGAGACGGTGGAATATCTGAAGGCATGGATGATGTCTCCAGAGCATGTAGCCCATCCTTACCCAACTGAGCAAGAGAAGGCACAAATCATGTTCGACACCGGCATTGAACTCAAGCAACTGACCAACTGGTTTGTTAACAATCGCAAGCGATACTGGAAGCCACGCGTTGAGGCCAAGCTACAGCAACGCTTTGCCTCCGCGGCTTCTTCTGAAAGCTCGTCTTCTTCCCCTTCGCATGCAGCGGTTTCCGTGCCTGCTGGCCCGGGAGGTGCCGGAGGTGCCCTCTCCCTATCCATTGCTGAAGCTCATCATGCTGCAGTGGTTCAGCATGCAGCAGACGAAGGCGTCGAGAGAGGAAGAACAAAGAACAATGACTACTTTGCTCATCAGGTTAGCGAGGGCTCAGCTTCTTCATCCACTTGCAACAGTGATGATGAGTCCATTGACACTGGTAGCGGAAGCTTTACCTCTTCTGCATCCCAAAATCAACGTCATCAGGGCGGTGTCTCACTTCTTGCTCCTGCAATGGGCGTTGCCGCTTCGTTGCCATGCAGTGCCGTCCCATTACGACGGGAGGTGGTTGATGTGTTCGTCTTGCGTCCAGAGACCGGCGATGCTGATGCCATCCCCACCATTCGCGATATGACCATCAAATCAAATGCCCCTGCTGATCGCATCCTTGCTACATTTCCAAATATCCATATCCACTACACCGTCCCAAAGGATATTGAACATGACCGAAAGAAGATTCAAACTCGTAGAGATGGAGAGGTATTGCGTGTCAAGAAGCACTACCTCAAATTGTATCTGGCCACGAGAGGCATTCACAGTGTCTCGTCTCCTTTGTGCACTACATCTGAGTATGCGGAGGACAAGCCCAACAGTGTTAGCTTGCCAACGTCGCCCTACTTTCCTGATAATGTCGGCAACAACACATCTCCTTCCACACCACCTAGTGGAGATGTTTTCCCCACTAAACTCGATCAATTTTTGAGTAGTACTTCTTCTGGTGACGATGTGGCGTTGAAGCTGCACACAGTATCACCTCTAGCATTCCACAAGACTGCACTTGGACGAAGGCCCCGTGCATTAACCTGCACAGCTATCCAAGACAACAACAACGATGACGATACTATCCGACGAAAGAGAGCTCGCACCTCCTCTGCCATCATTGGGGGGGAAGAAGAATGGAGGGAGTTGTGCCAAAATGCTGAGAGTCTCCACTGTGACAGCCTTCCTGGATTGGAGGAGGCTGCCAGGATGTTTGGTTTTGCATGCTAGTCTAGCACAGATCATGCATGCTTTGGGTTGACAAAAAGGGGATACTGATACGAGATTGGCAGCACAGCTAAATAATTCGACTGCCTAGATATTGCATCACATCTGTGAAGTACTACACTATGATAGAGCAAGGTCTCCAGAGTTTTTGGCGGACTTGAAGACCATTTTGAGCTCAAGAACACATATGAACGATGCATTGTTTTGCTTATGTGCATGTACATCATGCAGATTTCTTAAGGTGCGATGTTTTGAAAGCAATGTTGTACCTACCTACACGCAACTACCAGAAACCAGAAGACATAAAAATTGATCTCTCACACTCCCAGCTAATTAAGCTAAGCTTTACTCCTATTAAAAAATTGATTACAATTGATTCTAAAAAAGGAGCTATTGTAGGAGATAACTTTGTCAATTGTCATTTAATTCAAGTCGGGATCGCTATCTCTAACAGTCCATTGGTATGGTATGGTACCAGGCGAACTTTTGCAAAAGCAAGATCAAGAAGGACTGAATGTTTTTTTCTGCAAGTGGCTTAGAAGGACCCATGGAGTCCCATCTGTTGTTATTGGAAGCATAAAAAAACTGCCGAAAAGCAACCGCAAAGCGCTAGGACAGTTATGACAATATCAACGTGTAAATGAAGTATTGACCATAGCAAAGGACGGATCCCAATACACTGTAGACTATTCTTTTTCTCTGCTACCCTGTAACACAGTGGATAGGGCCAGTGGGGGGAGAGAGTGAGATTTTTTCGCTTGCTTTTGTCTGTATTGTACCGGTTCTCTATTCTCCCCGATCCAATCATGCGGTGCGCATTCATCTCGGCAGCTTTCGGAGTGGCTGTTAGCGTTAGCGCTACAAGATTAACGTCGCTTGGATCCATTTTTGAAGGTCTCTATGCAGGGAAATCACAAACATCATCGTTTGGTGGATCGAGTTCTTCGCGATATGGCGTAGATAAATCTTTTCCGATGCATCATCCAGCTCGCGTGTTGGTCGACAATCCACTGGGTGGGATGGAGAAGAACAATTTTTATAATGAGTTCATCAATGGATGTCGTGAAAACTACGCACCAGATGGTCATCTCTGCGATATTACAGAGGAAGAACGAATAGAAATGAATTTGCGTCAACCAGCAGGAATAATAAATTACACTGAGCTGGGATTTGCGAAAGTTCGAGCTCCTGATGATCTTGTGAATGCGTTGACGCACTTTTGGACAACAAACCATAGATCGCCACATAATATCCCAAATGAAATTTGGCCTCGTGGTAATACGTACACCAATCATTGGTCGGCACCAACAAAAATGCTTCAATTGGGCGGCGAACCACTTCGTAGCAAAGTTTGGGACATGTGCAAAGAGATACTCCAAAGTTGGACGGGAGTGGAGCTTTCTCCCAGCTCGTTGTACGGAGTACGAGTTTATACTCAAGGCGCCGTTCTGGCACCTCATGTCGATCGAATGCCTCTAGTGATTAGTGCAATTGTTAATGTAGCACAAGATATAGACGAGAATTGGCCATTGGAGGTCATCGGGCACGACGGAATGGCGCACAACATCACAATACTCCCAGGTGAGATGATCTTGTACGAGAGCGCATCAGTTATTCATGGCCGACCTTTCCCATTGCGTGGTAGGTATTATGCCAACGTCTTCATTCATTTTGAACCGTCGGGCCATGGCCTCAAGAATGACAAAACACAATCAGAAGCAGGGGGAGACTTTAGTCTGGGACTGCTGTATCAACAAGCGTGGAAGAAACAACAATCAGAATGTTCCAAACTTGATGATGATGATGATTGCAAACTTCAAATAGATTTTAACATGGAGGAAATGATTCCGCCTTACATTATACCTGGATCTGAAGAGTCAAAGCGGTGGATTCAGAGACATCCACATGCAACACTGACAACTTCCAAAGAAAGGGTGAAAAAGATGAAAGAAAATCTTTCAGAACTTGAGGCCAATTTTGCAGCTGCATCTGGTGATCTCAAACTTCTAAAACAAATTGCAAAAGATGACCCGGAAGCTTTGCATAGAGTTGATAAAAATGGATGGTCTCCACTCACAGAAGCTGCCAGAGGTGGACATCAAGAAGTGCTGGAGTGGTTATTACAGGAAGGAGCCAATATCAACCAGCGAACCCACAAAGGAAACGGAGGTAGTCCTCTTTGGTGGGCAAAGAAGTTTCGTGGTACGAAGTATAAGATTGTGGCATACATGGAGAAGAATGGAGCTGTCGAGATACCACCAGAAGGTCACGAAAAAATCAAATCCTGATATCTCACAAAAATTCAAGCATGTATCTTAGTTGATTCGATTTATTTTCTCAGTCAAAATCGTTGTACCATAACTATCGTATAAGTTGCTGTTGATTTGACATGCTATTATTTGTCAGTGTCAGGAGGTATATCCTTCGCTCCTTTTGACTCCAAAAACTTGACCATCTTGTGGTCATTTCCGTGGATGTGCTTCGCCCACCACAAAGGGCTTCCGCCTGACCCATTGTGCGTGCGAAAGTTGATGTCGAGACCTTTGTCGATCAAATATTGAGCTACTTGAATATGTCCTCCACGAATCGCCTCACTGAGAGACGGCGAAAGTCCGAGAGCGACAGAATGGGTATGAGTTGAAAAGTGTACATTTGACTTAAGACAAACACACACAACCAGACAACCACAACAGGCAAAACTTACTGCAATGCAGTCCAGCCGTTATCATCTACCTTGAATAATGCATCAGAGTTTTCTTTCTCTATTGCTCGAAGGATATCAAGGTCACCTCCAGCAGCAGCCGTGTGCACTGAAACGGTATTTTTTCCTTCTATTCGCTGTGAATAACGAGGATAACATAAACATTTTTTCAGTACTATCATGACTTGTATTCTATTCTTGGAAAAGGGTCACCTCATGACTTACCAATTTTGCCTTCGGGTAGCTTTGATACCATCTACCATATGCATCTGAATTCTTATCAATATATGACGGCACAACCATCTTATCGGTGGGATGCGACTTGTGAGCAAGTGCCCAATCTTTCCATGAATTCAAATACAGCGATGAAAGCCAGGACTCTTCTGCCTCATCATCAAGATGATGATCATGTTGACGAGAATAGCCCAATGGTTCAAAGCTAACAAACAAATCGGCATGGTATTTTCCCTGCATTGGGTAAGGCCTTCCAATAATGATAGATTGACCTTCGTACAGTAGCATTTCTCCAACTTCCAAAGTGATATTTCGAGATTTCCCATCATGTCCATACAATTCAATCGGCCAATGCGTGTCGACTTCGTCTGCCACATGAATGATTGCATTGATGACAAATGGCAGCGTATCCAAACGATGTGGCATGACAGTCTTATCGGTAAAAATGTGCACTCCACACAAGGAAGAGGGAGAAAGCTCCACCCCTCCTACCCATTCCTCCAAAATCGGTTTCGTCTCATCCCATATTAGTGTCCGAAGATGTTTGCTTTGAAATTGATCATCGTCAATATTCATAATGTGGTGATGAGTTTCCCAGTGGTTAATGTATGTTGATCCGATGTCAAAATTGGAGTTCGTTGGATGATAATTCTGTCCCTTCTTCATCCAGAATCGTCTCAATGACTCCACAAGCTTTGTTGGGGCAAGGACCTTTTCGTAACCCAATTGGGTATAATTTCTCATTGTTGACGGCTGCAATAAATTAGTAGCAATCCGATCCGCTTCCGCTTGATTGCATAGACCTGATTTTTGTTTGGAAGTTTCATGAGCCCAGCATCCAGCCATGAAATTATCATAGAAATGCTGTCTTTCGCGATGATCGAAAGGTCCATCGTCGAGAAGGTTGTCATGTTGTATGGGGAACGAACGATCAACGCCATAAGAGTCGCCATCGGCCTCGTTTGGGGGGGTGGATGGTGGCAGTGCGGCGCCTTCATAGAGCGAACCCAACGACGTCAACTTTAAAGCATGAGAGGCTGTTGTACACAGCAGCTGAATGACCAGCACCAATAATAGCTGATGATGATTCATCATCGTCCTTTAGTAACTTGACAGATCTTGACCATCAGCATTAGATTGAATCATTTCCAACTCAAAGTATTGTATCACGCTAAGTATCTAAGTACTCGGTAGCGAGAAAGTAAGAAGTCGGAGTTCAGCATTTTTTATTTTTTACCGTTGGCCCATCCACCGTCATTTTTTTTTGACAAGTTGTAGCACGATAGATTGCTCATCCCCGGCCAGGGTTCCGCCTCCACTATCTACCATACGAAGAAATAATCAGCTACTACTTAAAAGTAAGCGTCACGGCGTAATTGCACATCTACAAAACAACTGATTATATATAATATTTTTTAAAGAAGAACACATCATCAGCACTTAACGAATGAGTGGTCCGCTACCAACTGAACCAACGCCCGTGCGCAAGAGGACATGCAGTAGTTCGCCAATTCTTACAATTGAAGAAGAATCAATGAAACGATCCCCATCGAGCACCGCATTCAAAGCGGCACAAAGTCATCGCATGGCGATCTTAATAAAATATGGAAGTCTTCTCCTATTAGTAGGTCAAATGGTTGGATTGGTTGTATTAATGAGATATTCAAGAACTCGCCATTCAGAGGATGGGGAATTATACTTGGCCAGTACAGCTGTCTTCATGATGGAGGTTATGAAGTTCTCTCTTTGTCTTGGGGTGGTCTTTTTTCAAGGAAACTGCTCGGTTAAAGCACTGCGGTCAGAACTATACACACATGTCTGGGCAAGTCCATTTGAATTAATCAAGCTTTGTGTCCCCTCATTTTTGTACACCGTGCAGAACAACCTACTTTATTTGGCTCTGACCAATTTGGATGCGGCGAGTTATCAAGTCCTTTACCAGCTCAAAATTCTTACCACCGCAATCTTTAGTGCAACCATGTTGGGGACACGATTTTCGGCAACCAAATGGGCATCATTGGTGGTTCTTATGTGTGGCGTGGCAGTTGTAGAAACGTCGGGTAGCAGTACCGACAATAAATCCGAGAATAAAGACCAAAACCACCTCGTTGGGTTGGTGGCAGTGCTTTCTGCCGCTTGTACGTCAGGCTTCTCGGGCGTTTACTTTGAGAGGATATTAAAGGGATCAGAAGTAACGTTGTGGATAAGAAACATCCAAATGGGGTTGTTTTCTATCGCCATTGCATTTGTAACTGCACTAGTGCAAGACTCTGCCCAAATCTCGAGAAAGGGGTTCTTTGTTGGGTATTCGCCAATCGTGCTAACGGTGATAACTGTGCAGGCTGTAGGGGGGTTGATTGTTGCCGTGGTCATTAAATATGCTGACAATGTGTTGAAGGTCTATGCTAGCTCGTTCAGCATCCTTCTCTCGTGCTTAATATCAGCTCTGGCGTTTGATTTTCGACCAAACAAGTCCTTCATGGTTGGTGCCTCTCTTGTATTGGCGAGCACGGTAATGTATTCCGCACCAAGCAAAAGTGATAGGCCAGCACGAGATGTTGTTTTACCGCTTGTAGTTGAGAATGGAACACCCCGTAAGTCAAGCCTAGTGTTGTGAGGTGATTAATTTAGTTTAGGAGTAGCATAAAATAAGTAATATGAAAGTAAAAGGTAAGAAATTTTTGGTATGTAAGTTGCACAGGTGAAAATAAATGAGGGAGTACCTACATACCAACTATGTATGTCGGTACCTTAAATAGGGACTGTATCTACCTCCTACGCCGTTTCCGTTCGAGGTTCGAGCTGCAGCTGGCAGCTGGTACCGGAAAGAGAGGAGCCCAATTTTACGCTAGCGAGTCGAGCGAGGGCGGATGGAAAGCCGGAATGCACCCAATCACACCAAAGTATGCATCGCACTTTCGAACAAGCGGCGCAGTGGAGCGGAAAGTAATATGTGCAGAATGGATAGCCACGAGCGCCGACCATTTCTGATCAATACAAAATGGTCGGCGGCTGCATCAACGTCTAGCTTGGCGCTGCAAATGAGGCAGCATGCGATAGAGTCCAAGAAGCGACGCTTACCATTTCACCGGATTGCTCGATATGTCAGGAAGAACATAGTCCCAATTGGGTTTGCATGTTTGTTCTTTGTCTGCTTGATGATTGGCTTCCAAATTGGCCAGATTCTTGCCGGCGAAGAGGAAGATGGGTCAAGAAGCTTACGGAAGCCGCAACGTAATGAACTTTCACAAGAAACACTTGCTAGGAACCGAGATCAGAAGCCACAGAAACAAAATAAGATAGTTCAGAGAGCCAGTAAGCCATTGCATCCATACGAGATGATTTGGCCGGGGTTGAAACTTCCTCAATACATGCTCAAGGATCCTCAATATGATATTGAATCCGTTCCACCAGACAAAAAGTCTTGTTTTGTGCATGTGGGCAAGACGGCAGGATCAACCGTCGGATGCTCTATAGGCTTTAACCTCCACTGTGCTAGCAAAGTACAAGCTCTTGGGGTATTCCCACGTTACACTACCAACATGTTCCATGCGCAGATTTACGATTGCGATGACCATACAACCACTTACTTCATATTCGTTGTCCGCAACCCACTTGATAGGTGGATTTCAGCCTTCAATTACGATAATCCGTCGACAGATTGGGAGGGCTTTCGACTTCAGTTTGGGGAAAAACATTTCAATTTTCGCTATAAACTCTATGCGGAGTGCCCTTTCAATACTGTAAATGATGTTGGGGAAGCTTTGTCAGCAGATAGCAACGTTACAGATGTTTGCAAGAGAAGGGCAGAGGCAAGTATTGATGGTACCGAACACTTTGGTTGTCATCACTATTTCAACTACCAGTTCCATCTTGAAGCAATACCTGAGAATGCCACAATAATGACAATTCGAACGGAGCATCTTATTGAAGATTGGAACTCAGTGGAATTCAATCTTGGAGGAGTGACAGAAGTTCTTGGGCAAGACAACAATGTCATTGCTCACAACAATGTAAACGAGGCCAGCGATGACAAACTGAAATATTTGTCTAACGAATCAAAAAGGCTGATTTGTGAGAAACTCTGCAATGAAATCCAAAACTATAAGAAGATACTTCGACTCTCTGTCAACTTGGGTGAGGAGCAAGTGCAGAAATCTGTTGATGAATTGATGAATAGCTGTCCAATAGAGGCTAAATCAACAACATGCAATGATCCAATGCCAAACATAACAGACAAGCTGATATATAGTCGAGGTTACAGAGATGAATCGTAGATCGATGGCATAGTACGTAATAGGTTATCATATACATAGGTTATTTATTAATAACCACGCGGCTGAATACAACGCTGTGGAGGTGGTCCAACACTTACGCAATTTTAATTGCAGTTTTACTTGTTCTATCTATCATGTCTTCCATCGGCAACAGTGTCGAACTAGTACATACTTAAAACAGTGTGAGAGCGGAGCTCCAATTATCTGTCATACACGCTTCGCAATACCAGAAGTACCATATCTATTTAACTGTGATCTTTCGGCCGTTGATACCCATAAGAGAGCAAAGAGCAAAAGCAAATAAGGCAAAACCACGACCTCCATGACCAAGCAGGACCAAAAATAAACATGGGCAATACATCTTCAAATAATAATAGACGCCGACACAGCACGAGCGCCTACCCAGCACAGAGAAACAGCAACAATTTAGCCAATAGCCACATGAGCAGCACAGTAAATTCTAGCGTGATATCGGGCAACTCAGTTACCACTGAATCATCATCTACAGTTGCAGCCACTGCCCTCTCAAGACCAGGCGCATACTCGGTAACGCGCTCTGAACAAGGATCGCAGGTTTTTCGCGTTCAAATTCCATCAGAAGTGCAGCCAGGACAGGTCTTTGAAGTGTTATGCGGGCCAGCCAATTCACGCACAGTGAGAGTCAGATGTCCTGAGGAGTCTCGGGGGGGGAATTATCTCCAGCTCACTGTACCTCCCGAACCACTTACGAGGGCACAAATGGGGGGAATGGCAGCATTAACGAGTGCTACTGGAGCGGGTGGTGGAGGGCAGGTGCGAATGACGAATGAGGTTCTGCAGCGAAACAATGAACAGCAGGAAATGGAACAGGTAGAGAGAGAGAATATGCTGCATAGGAATAGGGACACGACTCCTCCTGCACCACCTACAACTTATATGGTTACTGTGCCGCAGGGGATACGGGCTGGAATGCAATTTGCAGTGGATGTAGCAGGACAAAGAATGATGGTGACTTGTCCCGCAGGAGTACAAGCAGGCATGAATTTGCGTATTCAAACTCATGAGCAGCAGCAACAACAGTCGTCTCTGCATTCTTCAAATTCTACAAACCCCGCATCGTCAACATCAGCGCCACCAATGCAAATGTTTGAAGTTACTGTCCCTCCCGGGGTAATTCCAGGTCAATCGTTCAGTCTCTTGGCAAATGGACAACGCGTCTTAGTTACTTGTCCGCACAATATTCGGCCTGGTCAAGCGCTGAGGTTCAATCTACCAATCACAGACAAACAACAGCAATCATCTTCATCGCCACCTGTCAAACAACTACAGTACGAAGATATTCCAGATGGCTGGGCGAGATCAATCCGCGTTACTGATATGAAACTCCAATGGGTCAAGACCACGCGTGATGGAGATAGAGACAGCTCAGTAGACACAGAAACAACAACATTTGATGTCAAAAATTCTGCATATACACGCAAACTACGTTTCTTAGAGGGGAATGACCCTCGAATGCGAACTGGTCTCTTGGATTTAGTACCTGCTAACCAATCCTCAATTGATTCAAGTGTCCAACGGAACGGCAAACAAGTCGTAGGCTATGCGGAAATTGCCGCAGCACATGACAAGAAGAAATTTGAGAACAAGGCCGAATGGTTCCAAATGATATGCAGAGATCGATTACGGATTGACTGGAATGAAGGTCATATGAAAATCAAAATACGGAGAGCACATTTGCTGCACGATTCAATTGAGGCGGTCATGAGTTTAAGCCCGACCGATATGCGCAAGATTTGGAGATTTGAGTTCCTTGGTGAAGTAGGCATCGATGCTGGTGGATTACAAAGGGAATGGTTTCAGCTGGTAACAGAACAATTATTCGATCCAGACATGGGTCTGTGGCTTCCTAGCGCATCAAATCAGATGGCCATGAGGATCAACCCTGCGAGTGAAATTTCATGTCCGGAGGATCATTTAATTTACTTCCGTTTTCTGGGCAGAGTCATGGGCAAAGCCCTGTTTGAAGGGCAGATTGTTGCTGGCCATATGGTGAGGCATTTGTACAAGCACATCTTGGGATGGCCAATCACTTTTGAAGATTTGTTAATACCAGATGAAAGCTACTACAATTCGCTGAAGAGTTTGATCGGTTTGGACAACATCGAAGACATGTGTTTAGATTTTACATTTTTAGAGAATGACTTGGGTGAAAATAGATCTGTTGACTTGATCGAGAATGGGTCGGACGTTGCAGTTACGAAAGACAATTTACCACTTTTCCTTGAAGTAAATATGAAATATCACTTGATGGACAGGGTCAAGCCCCAATTAACCGAATTGTTGTTGGGGTTCTTTGATGTTATACCAGAGCCTCTTCTGACAGTATTTGACTTTCAAGAGCTTGAGTTGATCATGTGTGGCCTGCCCAAGATTGATATTGACGACTGGAAGAGGCACACTGATTATCAAGGACAATTTGAGCGAGAAGGCAGCGATGCCAAGACAGTTCAGTGGTTTTGGGAAATCGTTTCAGAGGAATTCGACCAAGAGCAGCGGGCTCGTCTGTTGCAATTTTCAACTGGTAAGTCTTTCTCGCCAAGCATCTTCAAAGGTTTAGCTCATGGATGTATCTAACTCGGCGTTGTCTTGTATCGTCTCCCTACTTATTCAAGGTACTTCCGGTGTACCCTCTAGAGGCTTTTCTGTGTTACAATCCAATGATGGGAAGATTCGAAAGTTTTGCATCAACGGAATCAAGAAAGATATTTCTCTTTATCCCAGATCCCAGTGAGTTGAAGTTTTGTTCATTTTCATAACTGAGAGAGATGACGATTTCACTAATAGCACTTCTTCCTTTTTCTACCTCTGCTCCAGCACCTGTTTCAATCGAATAGATTTACCAATATACAGTTCCAAAAGTGAGCTGAGAGAGAAGCTGAAGGTGGCAATAGAGAGCTCAGCTACAGGATTTGATATAGAATAATTTGTGACTGCGTTGGCTACAGGAGTACACGAAACACACGTTGGTCCGAAATCTGCGACTGCGTTGGTGTGTATATTAAGTTAGACATCTGAGCATTATTTGTTTTGTGTACGATAGTTGCTCCCTCTTCTGTCTTATATACTGGATAATGCTTCTTTACTATTTCTATTTATCGATTTCAGTAGCAATGTAACTCCTGAAAGTTCATGAAATGATGATAACCGAAAGTCGTAGCTACGTTGAAGGCACACTCCTGAATCGTGTGCGTGTGTGTACCTACCAGCAACTGATTTCCAATCTCACACCACGTCGCATTTTGTCGAATGAATTAAAATGGATATGGTAGCCCCCCCCCCCCACACACACAGAATTTAAATAGCACAACACAAAAATATTGTACATCCAGGGTTTTGTAATATATTGTCTCCCCTCACACAGTCTCCCCGCTTTAAACTTGCTTCTTTTTCCTCTCTCCCTTAACCTTCACCTTGAAATACCTCGCAACAAAGAACTGAGCAAACAAATAGAAATAACTTCCATACATGATGAACGCCGCGACATTGTTCTCCTTGCGAATGTGGCACACTCTCCCCTGAATAGGATGAGAATAATAATAGAAGGCCATGAGAGTGACACCAACTCCAATGAACATTTGACTGAGCTGCATGAATGTGACAAACATGGGGTTGAACCACTTAGGAAGCCACCTCATTGCCATCAAAAAGTAGTATCCGTACATAACCGCGTGGACGGAGTAGTTCATGACGACGAAGAAAAGTCCACTGGGGCTGGTGGTGACGTAGGAATGCCAGCAGTAGAGAAGCACAGTGATATGATGGTACCAATGTAAGAAGATAAGAGGCTTCTTGTGCACGACGATGAAGAGCGTATCGAATAGTTCTGGGAATTTGCTCAAGATGAACAATTGGACCCAAAGGCCGGTAGATCCAGATCCGTACAGTGCGGCAGGATCATCGCAGAGGTTGTCCCGAAGAGCGTATGTGGTGAGGTTGTAATAGAGCTGAGGTGCGGTGCGGAATGCCCCGATCCATGAGAAGAGAGACAACCCGAAGTTCCATGCGGCCAATGCCTTTCGCCAGCTCAGAGGATCGCGCTTGGCGAAGTACGCCCTCCCCGCCACGATGCCGATAACGTAGAGGATGCACGCCCAGACAGGGATCATGGGGCGCTCTTGCATGTATGCGAGAATACCGACGGGATCGTAATGTTTTTCGAAGGGCAAGTATGTTTTGCCAAGCGTGGGGAATATGCACGAGAATTCAGCGTACTTCGTCCCCATGCCGTTCTCGCCGATGCATTTTAGCGGAATGTTTGCTATAATTTTGTCCATCTTAGCGCAGCAGATTTGTGTATTGTTGCGTCGTGTAGTAGTAACAACTCGTGCGCTTATTCTAGTTGCAACTTCACCGGCGACCTCCCTGTTTCCTATCTCTCTACCATACGGAGCAGCGGTGCAGCATTGGAATCTATCTTTTGGAATGCGTGGTTGGTGGCATGTCGATCTTGCAGGAGCGGATCGGAGAAGGCGAACAGCTTGGTGGCACTTTTAATGGGGACTCCTTCTCTTTGGCAGTTTGGAGTGTTACTGGTAAGTGGTAAACAGGCCCACGAAACGAGGGGCGAGTGAGACAAAATCCTGATGGCTACCGAAACGGCCGAGATAAAAGCCCCCTCACTGCTATCAACAAGACAGAAGCTCCCCCCCCCACAAAATGGACTTGTTGTAATAACTCAACAACCTCAGTCCATCCAGAATCTGAATCTGTGAGAAATAGCCTTGCCACCCGTTTGATCAAAGCTCCGCGCGTCAAAAATGGCCCTCCTTCTACTGCTCAGTCGAATGAATCCATCGGCATGCATGTTCGGAAACACCGACACGGTCCTCCCCGATGCTGGCATCATAGTGAATGACACAGGCCATACCGATGATTCCTCAACTTCCGATGAGAGTCCCAGAAAAAGCGGTGGCAGGATGAGCCCCAAGCCTTTCAGCTTCAGCTGTCTCTCCAATTCAAAATTCTATAGCCCAAACGACTCGGTACAACCGCTATCCAACGACGCAATCTTATCGTCTCTGGAAAGGGTGGTACCAGGGTATCTCGCCATCATTGCCTCGCGGCCGTCATCCTCTTCCTCGGGAGCATTCTCTCAAAAAGAAATGCGCAAATCAATCAAGGAAGACAATCGGAAGAAAAGTGCCGCATTACGAAAGTTGCATGATTTGACAACGAAGGCGCATGAACACAATCGCATACCATTAATCCAAACAGATAAATGGGACATTATTCATGTGCTTTCCATGGTCCTTATTGAATCATGTGATACCGATTCAAATAGTGACAGCAGCGCCAATAGTGACAATCATCGAAACTTGAATGAAGATATACGCCTGATCTGCTGGACAATAAACAATTTATCTATTCCGTACGAAAACAAAGCGACGATGGCAATGAGATCAGATCAATCCATGATCTTACAAGCATTGATGATGGTCATTCAATCCAACCTACCAGAGTCATACCTTTGCTGTGTTTGCATCATGAATCTAACATTTTTGGCCGATGCCATCTTGCCTGTGACATTATTCGTCCCTCCCGCTCGTAATAATCGTGTTATGATACCCAATACTTCGCTCTCCAAGTCACGATCATCGATGCAGCAGAAGAAGGAGACAAAACCTTTTCCTCGTCCAGAAACCAATCGGTCAAGATCAGTTTCTACCAATGGGTACAGTATCACTATGATGACACAAACAATACGTTCACGATCAATGTCTGCCAATGGAGTTACACTTTGTTCTGATTCTGAGGGGCGTCTTTCTGAAGAGTTCGAAATTGTCCTTGGTAATCCATTGTCTCTACTGTGTACGATTGAGAGAATGATGATCACCAATGCTCCCTTTCTATTGAGCGATGTGAAATCGGTCCAGGGAGAAGCAATTCGATGGGCGTGTGGCTTCATCCGCAATGTCACAAGCGGAGGAGATGAAACAATCACAAGCTCAGAATCCAGTATTTCTAGCTCTCGAGGGAGAAAAGGCAGTATATCGATTGATTGCATTGAGAACATATGTCTTCTTATCTCACGCACTGCAATTCCCCGTTTGGTAGTGCAGTTTGTTCGAGACAGTCCCCATCCAGCTGTCAAATGGACTAAAGACTCGCTGGAAGATTTATGTTTGAGCTTAATGTGCAACATTGCACGATTCTCTTCACGCGAATCACTTCGGCGTGCCGGGGCGGCTGAGTGCTTAGAGAAAATAGAAGCACTGCCTGGAATTCACGGCTATCGGGCTGCGGCCATTCGTGTATCTTTGGGAGCTATGCCAAAGCAATTCGGATGATTTCATGTACGCGCACCAGTTTGTTCGTAATAGTTATAATAATAGTTCCATCTTTTTTTTTGAATTACTATTTTTACATTTTAGTGCCTATCGATTGCCTACTTATCCACGAAATGTTGCTTTTGCATAGATGAGACTTCCAGCAATGGAAATGTTAATTCCTAAGAAATTGAGCCACGAGAAGATGTAGTCACCTCCAATGAACATACCGAGATACGAGGTGAGTACATTTTTTAGGCACCCAACGACCGTAGTAGTCAAAGCAGAATTTGTGCTGGTACAGAGGAAAATTGCTAGATTCAAAACACTTCCCAGCAGACTAGCAAACACAAGATAGAAGAGGAAACTTGTGTTAGACCAGTCTGCAAAGTTTTGAACCTTGTCCATTTCTCCTGGGACCAACAGGATAACTATCGAAACTCCAATTGCGCTCAGAAATGAGTTAAGGTATAGCACTGTCATATTGCTCTTGCGATACTCCTCAGCGGTCCTCTTCATGATGACACCATTCAATGCAGTGAACAAGTCGTTGAAAAAGATCACAATGTAGCCGATCATATTGAAGGACAGATCTCCCAGAGCTGCCACCAAAGCTCCTGCCAGCATGAGCCCGACTGATATTTGAACTGTCTTCGATGGCTGAGAGTTGAGCATTACTTTCTCCAAAAGCATTGTCATGAGGATGGACGCCCGTCTAAGAAGAACCATCATTGGTAGTGACAGATTTTGAGTGGCACTGAGGCCAGTTAGTATATTTAGGAGGTAGCATGTGCTCAATGGCAGGATGGCCTTTATTCCTCTCCAGCTGATTGGGAGTAGATGGACATAGCCAAGCATGGATGCGACTTTCAACGCCAGGGTCGTTGATGCGAATTGAAAAAATGCGAGTGTTTGAACTGAGGGGAAGGAATACGTTGACAGGACAATTTTGTTTGCAAAGATGACTCCAAGCGAAGACACTGCGTAGAACAGTGCTGTGCCGACTTTCTTAGCTTGCGATGGAGGCGCCGGGAGCTTCTCGACTTCATGGTGCATTGGCAACAGTTTTTCAGATTCGTTGGTGGATGCCATCTTTCCGTTTGGTGATGCCTGCGGCCGTTTTTGCATGATGATGTTACTAGATCCGATAGGTCGACACTGTAAAGCAGAAGCGGTGGTCGTCCAAGAAGACAACAGTAGTAGTAATGATGATAGGCGAGTGTTTCTTTTGACAATAATACCGTTGTTGCTCCTGCCATTCATCATGCTATCTACCGTATGTTCTCGCTTGAATCAAAATGCTGTCCTCTCCGCTCACACACTCAAAAAATAACGTACATATGTTTGTCGTACATACGCCCACGCACCCACATACTTTGTTTCATTCCACTCACAACTCACACTTCAACTTCACACAACCAACGCCACTATTGTAGCACAAACGCCACCGCAACCAAAGCCCTGTGCCTCGCTCTATCTCCTCCGTCCGTCTCTTTTTAGTAGCAGTTTCTACAGCATATCTGAAGAGCCTCTTCTTCCCTTTCGGTTTTCTCGCTCGTGACATAGAAATAACTGTTGCGAGCTACCATACTCAAGTATAAGAGACAGAAAGGCGAAAATTAAAAAACTTTAAAATGAAGGTGTTTGTATCAATATGGGCATTACTCGCCAGTGCAACGCTTGTCGCTGCCTTCTCCTCTCATCGGCCTCTCCACTCCAGCTGCACACGCATTCAGCAGCCAGCATCAATGTTTACTGTTTTCGCAGAGGTGGACTCGTCGGAGGAAAACGCAGCAACAAATATTAATGAAGATGCAGAAGCACCCAAGGTTACTGTGAAATGTCCAGATTGTGATCTATGCGATGGAAGTGGTCGGTAAGTGACACAACATAGATTTATTTCATTTACCTCTTATTTCCTCGTTTGCAACGCACAGTATTTGAATTAAACATCTATCTTGATTATCATTATCTTTTGATTTTATAATTAAAAGCATCCTTGGTGGGATTGGAGTGGTCTTGGACTGGTGGCCTATTAAAGCATACAGGCCATGTCCTAATTTCATAGAGCGTGGTGGTCGTTATGTTAGGAGTGGTCAGGCACTTGACGAGATTGCCTTCGGGCGTGACTCTACGTTTCAGTCGGAGGAGTAGATGATGATGAAACATTAAAAAAATTACACCAGAGTGATATGCTCGAAAGTCACATCGTGCATCTTCAGTTTGCACCGAATTGAGCTGAATCAATTACAAATGTGGAATAGTCAATCTTGGAGAGATTGCATTATTACAAATAATGATATTGTCAATATTTTGGAGCATATCCCTGCCTGACTCCAGCTTAACGATGCAGTATTAATTTTCAAAGTTACAGTCACAAATCTTATAATACTATCATTTTTGAGAGAGGCAGTATTATTTCCTTTCGAGGAGGCTGTACGTTTTGCTGAGGCTGTTTTTCTTTTCGAAGGAGTATCTAATAATACAAATTGATGATAATATTGTCTCCCTCGCGTTATCTGATCAGGTGAATCCACATTATGCAAGGCGCCAAAAAACAAAATCGCTATTGCGTCGCCATTTTTTGCCACCGATCACAAAAAATACTCACACAAAATCAAGATGATGCTCTTTCCCAAGGCGCATTAAATATAACAAAGCCCAAACAATCTCTAGAAGGCAGCGATTTTTCGGCAATCAGTATCAAAACGAAGCACGAATTCGGAATAGATCCGATCCTGATCCGATCACCGTGTACAAGGCAAATGCCTCGTCTCTCGTTAGCAGCGGCTAGTCGCCTGCGTGGCAATCCATCATCCTTCTATCGATCGGTGGTTCCTCGCTTTATTGACGACGATGATGATCGAACACAAAAGAATGTGGATGGGGTAATGAATTATGCAACGCTTTACAATCATTTCAGCAGCACACCGTTCATGCTGAATAGAAAGCGCGAGTATCATTCAACGTCGCGGACTGATATTCTACCTTTCATAGCGATAGGATTTCTGGGCGCTACCGCAGTCTACACCTACAGGACATTAAAACAAATGGATAAAGAATGGGATGACTATTATGATGCGCTTGCTGAGTACAAGGCCGCAACAGGCAGTGGTTCCGAAAAGGCTAGCGCTACTGATGACGAATTGAAGAATCGAACATCATCACATCATATTATGATATCTAGTCACTTTACTGGTGGTACATTAGCAATTGACTTAGGGACATCGGCGCTGAAGCTTTCGCATCGACAATCTAACAATAACGATGCTAACAAAAAGGGAGATCCGTCCATAGTAGTGGATAGGGAAGGTTTTCGCTCTACTCCAGCTCTAGTCTGGGTAGGCGAACACAGCGATGACGGCGCGATCGTAGGACGATTGGCACAAGCTCGTTCATTTGACACGAAAGGGGGATTTATTATTTGTCCGCGTCTGGCAATGAATAATAGTAATAACGACAACGAGTTGGTAATGAAAGCGACGCGGGAGACTATTCACGCTGCAGCGGCAAACGCTCTGGAACAAATCCTTGGAGGAGGGAGAGGAGTTGGAAAAAATAGCGATGAACCTTTGTTCGTTTTGGATTCGACGATGGCCACAAAAGGGTCATACAACGTGCGACCAATCTTTTCTTATCCAAGTCTCGGTGAAGATGAAAGCAAATATTTGGCTTGCTATAGAAATGCAATTAATGATTTGAGTTCTCCCGCAGGCATTGCCTCTTTTGTGGCTGAACCTATCGCTGCCATAACTGGAGCTGAACATTACAATTTGCTCCCCCTAGCAGGTAGTGAGGGGCAATCAGTGCTTGTGATTGACGTGGGTGGTCAATCTACTTCGATTTCATTGGTTAGCGGTGACAAAGAAAAAGTGTTGCATTCGACATCGTTGCCGTTCGGGGGTGATACTTTCATTGATGCATTGGTATCTCATTTGATACGAAACTTTGACGGATTCCAACATGATTCTACAGGTGGTGACTCGAGTGAAGATGACCATTCTTCACTACTCACCAAGCCAACGCTGAGTGACAAATCTGCATTGCAGCGTTTGTATGAAGCATCAACTCACGCAGTCCATGAATTGAGTAGCAAAACTCGATCTGAAATCAACGTACCATATCTTACCATGGACTTGGCAACGAGACAACCGAAGCACCTGGAGGTAGGAGTGGCAAGGACTGTAGTTGAGAGTGAAGTACAGACTTTTATCAGCAAATCCTTGGTGCCATGCTTGAAGAATGGTGATGCTTTGTCTGGAGCGTTTCCAACTCCGTCAATGCTCTCTGCACTATTCTCTTCTATCATAATGTCAACACTTGAGAAAACTTCTACCACTCCATACAATCTGAGCGCAATAATGCTTTTATAGGTGGAGGTGGAAGAATTCCGCTAGTGAGAAATTCACTGAAAAATAGTGTGGCGGTGTTGGCAGGAGATGCTTATGCAAGTGACAGGAAACGGTTGGTCTTGCCAGATGGTGACTTGTGCAATGATATGATTGTCACTGGAGCAGCGCTTTGGGGCAGTTTACAAAGATAGGGTGAAACCTAAAATTAACTGTTAGACGAACACCATTATTTTTTACGTGCAATTCATTGAAACCTTACAATCAGGCTAGATTGAGACTTCTTGGGTGCTTGGTGCTTTAGTAGCGTCGAATATTGAGATAAGTGCTCCGCAAACAGTTGGTTTAACTCTATCAGCCAGCATGCTCGCCGAAGTCGACTAACCAAAGCGAGCAAGTACCGAGAGCAGGCGGCCTCGTCGGGAGTACAGAGGGGTGAAAATGATGCATAGTAGGATACGAATACATTTCCATGTGAAGTCACATCGGAGGCTTGAAGAGAAGTGCAACTTGGCAAAGAAAGCTCAAAAATGCAGCAATGGCTGCAGAACGCAATGCTCGAAACGAATTAAGAGGAGCATTGGCGGAACTCAATGCTGCACGCAAACATTTGAAATCGTCATCGTCTAGAATTGATACAAGTCTTCCACAAGATGATATGAATGCTGGAGACCCACCGCTACTGGTGATGACAAACTTCTCTAACGTAATACAACCGTTACTCTATTCTATTTTCTATACTCAGAAGAGTCAGTTTTCTAACACTTCCACTCTTTCGAGCCACTAATTTCGTGACATAATGGGCTGACCAGTCTGATGTGTCTTCATCATCTACTGCCACAATATAGTCGCCAATGAATACTTTTCCCACCAAAGGCGAATCAGCATTAAGGCTGTGGACAATAGGCCCGTCGCTTGAAGTATCAACAACTATGCCTAGCTTTCCAGCAGGCGCATAGACGTCCCTTCGAACCCGCTTTGGTGGCATATCCATAAAACTGCATACTGATGGTTCTGCTTGTGACTGCTCAGGAACTTTTCGTGATGGCTGATGAACTTTTCGTGGCAAAAGTGACTTAATAAGTGACGATCGTAACTTATTGGTCGTGTTGGATTTCGGACTGACAATTCCATCTTCTAGGCTGTATTGGTACGATTGAGATAAATCCACACTGTTGGTTCCTTCAAAGTCTTGAGAATAGGCACTTCCATCATCGGAATAATAATCGTCTTTTTCACGACGCCTTGGCGATCCATGATGGTTTCCCGTTGCTAGACGAGATATGAATTTCTTGTATGTCTTGTACGAGAAATTCATAATGCATTTCCTGGACGTCTTGTGCGTGGCCAGACCAAGCACCACAATCAAAGCAAGACCAACTAGCCCCAATATAACATCAAGCATGCGACCAGACTTTTTGCCAGTTTTGGCAGAAAACCTTCCTTTTTTGATTGCTTCCTTTTGTAACGCCCACAGCATAGATGTTGGTTGTCCCGATGGCACAGATGATGGGCTTCCCGTGGGCATGGAGGATACACTTGGAGTACCAGTCGGCTCCACTGATGGCGACACAGTGGGTTTTGACGATGGACTGATTGACGGAGATGCGCTGGGTGCAACTGACGGAGACGCAATGGGTCTACCTGTTGGCTCAGCTGACGGAGTTGCAGACGGTTTTGAAGAGGGAGATGCGTTGGGCTGGGCCGTGGGATTGCTTGAGGGTGCTGCAGATGGAGTTGATGTAGGACTTAGCGACGGAGTTGCACTTGGTCGACTCGTCGGCTCGCTTGATGGTGTTGCGGATGGATGCAGGGAGGGTTGAGCTGTTGGCTCCGATGAAGGAGACGAGCTTGGTATGCCTGATGGCTGGTTCGATGGCGACGTAGAGGGTTCTGATGATGGAAATGTAGTAGGAACAAATGTTGGCTGGATCGACGGACTTGATGAAGGTTTGGAAGATAGACTCGGCGAGCCTGTTGGCTCGCTTGACGGACTGATCGAAGGGAATGCAGTTGGCTCTGCTGAGGGAATTACGCTGGGTTTAGCTGACGGAGATAAAGTGGGAGCGGCTGACGGTGCTGATGATGGAGACGTGCTCGGCTCAGCCGACGGAGAAGCGCTTGGCTCGGATGACGGAAATGCCGAAGGAGATGAACTTGGTTCGCTTGTCGGCTGAGCAGACGGAAATGCCGACGGAGATGATGATGGGTATGCGCTTGGAGAAGCAGAGGGAGATGAGCTTGGAGCAGCTGAGGGAGATGCCGAAGGAGATGAGCTTGGTGTGCTTGTCGGCTGGGCAGAAGGCGATAATGATGGATCAGCTGATGGAGATGCACTTGGAGCAGCGGACGGAGACGAGCTTGGCTCATCTGAGGGAGATGCCGAAGGAGATGAGCTTGGTTTGCTTGTCGGATGGGCTGATGGGTATGCAGTCGGTTCTGACGATGGAGATGCACTTGGAGACGCTGATGGAGATGCACTTGGAGAAGCTGACGGAGATGCGCTTGGAGCAGCTGTCGGAGTTGCTGATGGAGACGAGCTTGGTGCACTTGTTGGATTGCCAGACGGAGATGCGGACGGTTCAGTTGACGGAGAAGCGCTTGGAGCAATGGACGGAGAAGCGCTTGGAGCAGCCGATGGAAGACTGCTCGGAACAGCTGTAGGTGACGATGATGGAGTTGAGCTTGGTGTGCTTGTCGGATGGGATGATGGCGTCAGGCTTGGAGCAGCCGACGGAGACGCGCTTGGTTCTGCCGAAGGAGACCAACTTGGCTCTGCCGAAGGAGATGCCGAAGGATAAGAGCTTGGCTTGCTTNGGCTGACTTGATGGAGATGAAGACGGTTGAGATGATAGAGATAAAGATGGAGTTGCGCTTGGAGAAGCTGACGGTGACTCTGAAGGAGATGAGCTTGGTTTGCTTGTCGGATGTGTGGATGGGGATGCAGAGGGTGCTGCTGATGGAGATGTGCTTGGCTCATCTGATGGAGATGCGCTTGGAGACTCTGTTGGAGATGCGCTTGGAGAAGCTGACGGAGGTACTGATGGAGACGAATTCGGTGCACTTGTTGGATTGGAAGACGGAGTTGCAGACGGTTGTGATGACGGAGAAACGCTTGGAGCAGCTGACGGAGATGCGCTTGGAGCAGCCGATGGAGAACTGCTCGGAACAGCTGTAGGAGATGATGATGGAGTTGAGCTTGGTTCGCTTGTCGGTTGGGCTGATGGCGTTACACTTGGAGCATCCGATGGAGACGCGCTTGGCTCAGTTGAAGGTGACGAAGTTGGCTTAGCTGACGGAGTCGCCGAAGGAGACGAGCTTGGTTCGCTTGACGGATGTGTAGATGGCGATGCAGATGGGTCTGATGTTGGAGATGCGCTGGGCTTTGCTGATGGAAATTCGCTTGGAAATGCAGATGGAGTGGCAGATGGAGATGCGCTTGGTTTGCTCGTCGGGTGGGCAGATGGCGACGCAGACGGTTCAGATGAAGGATGTGCTGATGGAGATGCGCTTGGTTTGCTTGTCGGACTGGTTGATGGAGACTGAGAAGGACTCAGAGATGGCTCAGATGAGGACTGGGTCGAAGGACTTGAAGACGGTTCATTAGTTGTTTCTATACATTCCCGTTTGCCGTCCTCAGTGTTTTGCAACCAACAACACTTTGCTAATTCGCAAAGGCCCACTTTTTTGGGGTCCATGAAGCAGTCAGATATGAATCTTTCGCATGATGCGGAGTAATCAACGGATGGGAGTGCTGATGGAGATGCTGACGGAGATAAGCTTGGAAAGCTTATCGGGTGAGTGGATGGCAAAGCAGACGGATCAAATGACGGAGATGGGCTGGGCTCAGCTGTCGGAAATGAGCTTGGAGTGCTTGTTGGCTGGGCAGATGGCGATGCCGAAGGACCCAGCGATGGCTCAGATGAGGCAGCTACCGAAGGACTTGCTGAGGGTTCAGAAGTCAACGAAGACGCAATCACACAATCACGTTTGCCTCCGTCATCTTTCTGAAACCAGCAACATCTTGCCGCTTGGCAAATTTCAGTCTTCCTTGGATTCATGAAGCAGTCGGTTAAGAAAAAACTGCACGCCGCAGACCAGTCAATAGATGGGGCAGCTGAAGGAGATGCCGAGGGAGTTGAGCTGGGTGAGCTTGACGGCTGAGATGATGGCGAAGCAAAGGGTGCTAATGATGGATAGGCGCTTGGCATAGTAGTCGGAAATGAACTCGGAGAGGCTGACGGAGAAGCTGAAGGAGATGTACTTGGTTTGCTTGTTGGCTCGGCAGATAGAGTTGAGCTTGGTTCGCTTGACGGATTGTCAGATGGCGATGCCGACGGTTTTGATGATGGATACGCGCTTGGAGCAGCGGAAGGAGAGGAACTTGGAGCAGCGAAGGGAGATGCTGACGGTGTTGAGCTTGGTGCACTCGACGGATTGGCGGAAGGCGAAGCAGATGGTTTAGAAGATGGCGATGCCGACGGTTTTGATGATGGATACGCGCTTGGATCAGCGGATGTAGATGTGCTTGGCTCATCTGATGGAGATGCAGAATGATTTTCGCTGTGTGTGTTTGTCGGCTGACTTGATGGAGATGAAGACGGTTGAGATGATGGAGATGCTCTTTGAGAATCTGGTGGTGATGCGCTTGGCTCATTAGTTTTGTTTGGTTTGCTAGTCGGATTTTCTGATAGTGATGCAGATCGTTCAGATGATAGAAATGCGGTTGGGAAGAATGAATGCTGTTTTGTTGGGCTTCCTGTTGTTTGTTGAAGATATGATTTTTCCAATACAGCTGTGTTTAAACATTCTTCTCTCCCCATATCATCTTTCTGAATCCAACAGCACCTTGCAATGTCGCAATAGTCAGCAGAGGATGGATCCATCTTATGCTCGAAACAGAGTTTGGTGAAGAAATCGCATTTACATTCTTCGTCACTTTTGATATGTTTCACGATGCATTCTGAGTATGGACAGAACATTTGTTTGACGGAACTTACTTGATCCGCCGGGACGCAGTTATGAAAACCATCTGCTTTGCAAACGGAGTTTATTTCATATGCACATTTTGCAGGATCTATAGCTTTCTTCATACACTCGCATAACGAAGTATCACAGCCATCAGAGCAAAACAGACCAGGTAATGTTGCTGATGAAAGCGCATGTGCACCATGGCCCGGTTGGATGGCGGCGGCCGTGCAAACTATTAACTTCAAATTCTTCATTTCTGTCGCCGGTAACTGTCGGTGACTATTGTAAATTATGTCTTCGATCTCCAGCGATGTGAGATACTTTTATTATTTTCTGCAATATTGTTCAATGGCGAGAGCGCAGACATCACATTCGCATTGGCTTGTGTCTATTTGCTCCTACTGTGAGTTGGAGAAGGTGGTTTTTATGGAGATGGTGGTACATGTTAAAAGTAACTGCTGAAGTTGGCGAGGTGTCCAGTTCATACTACACTGGTTGGGGAAGTAACGGTGGCGAGGGTTGGCGATACAGAGAGAAAATTTCTGATTTCAAGTCTCGCTTATGCGACGTGTTCCATTTGTCGAACATTCCCATTTACGAAAAAGGTGCCGATAAGCTAAATTGTGACATACTTTGTCGCATCAAAAAAAGATGAGAACCCTACGTGGATTCTACGTAGGAATTTGTATGAAAGGACGGACAGACCAATTGGTACTGTTTTTTATCAGGGTTTTCTTCTTCATATCGAACCCACTCCTGTTGCATACGTGTTGATAACAGACCAGGCATTAGACGTTTCTTTGAGTCGGGGGGGACAGGGGTTTCT
>JALLBJ010000167.1:0-40263 GCA_036940105.1 Skeletonema potamos
TTATTGTACCATACTTAGATACACGACGCACCCAATTATGAAGATAGGTATCTCCTGAGAGCCATGACGCACGAAGCTTGCCGCTGCCGCGTTACAATGTATTTATTTGCGGGAGAGGAGTGAAAATAGTGCTTCGCATCATCATAAGCTAGAAATACGTGGAGGAAGTCGCCACAAAGTTAAAAGTTAGCTTTCAGCACTGTGCCTGAGTCTCCAGCACTGCTCTATCACAACATAAAAAAAGAGTAACGACAGAAATGGAGAAAGGTTTGATCATCTCCGTGGTTATCCTCACAATAATCAATATTGTTGACTCGCTGACGAATAGGTAAGAATTAATGACAAGCGCAGGGGCTAAATCTATTCCATCTCTACTGTACCTCATCGCCTCCTCCTATATCATCTCTATCCTCATGTCAAAATAGTGTTGTCACACCTTCGCTTATCTTCTACGTCACTGAGGTTGGTGGAACAGTGGAACAATATGGGTTAATTTCGTCAGTACCATACTTCTCCATGATACTCATGATGAGCTTCTATGGAGTGTGGGTAGATTCAAATGGTAATAAATACAAGCAGCCATACGCAGCAAGCTTTGCATTAGGTGGATTCGGATCTTTATTATACTTTCTAGCAGATCTCCTGCCTTCTGGCGCTTGGGCCGTGTATACCATCTTACTCGGTAGATTCATCACTGGGCTAGGTGCAGCGGGGCGAACATTAGCTTACAGCTATGTTGCCACCGCAATACCGAGAGATCAGCAACGTACTATACTGACAATCTTATCGATGACACGGAGTTTTGGCATGTTGATAGGTCCTCTTCTGAATCTTTTGGTGGTTAACATTGATTCTTCCATATCCATATTCAACTACACAATTTCTCTGAACCCAAGAAACTCAGTGGGGTTAGTTCTTGCAGCTGGGGAACTATTTCTCTTCATACTGACGTCGCTCTTTCTACAAGAGCCACCACCCAAGAAGGAGAAACTTTTGACTGAAGATGCTAATATTACAAAAGTTGGGGGAAAAGAACTTTGGGCTGCAGTCACTCATTTTGATTTACTTTTCCCATCATTCATCATGTTTGTGCTGATCTCTAACTTTACACTGTGAGTTCTTGTGCGCATCATGTGTGATGTAACTGGACGTCGCCCTGATCCTTCTCATGACGTGTTTTTTCTTCTTCCTGCACGCAAACAGATACCAAGTCGCACTTCCACCCGTCGCTGCAGATCTTTTTGGATGGACTCCTGTGGAGATTTCTTTTCTAATGAGTGTTCAAGGCATCGTTATCTTCATTGGTATGTGTGCAGCTATGTACGCTTCAATTTACGGTATAACAGACTTCACAATGATTCTGTTGGGAAACAGTGCCTATTTCTTTGGGGGAATAGCAACTGTTCTCTGGTGGAAAAGGGAGAGTGCGACGATAGCACAGTTCGTAGTTTCCGTTGTGATTGTATCGTTTTCATATCCGTTGATGGGACCGGCTAATAGATCAAAGTTTACCAAAGCAGTTCATAGTCGTCCAGAACTTGATGATTATATCGGATTACTTCAGTCATTCTTCAACCAAGCCTTATCGATTGGTGGCTTCATTTCTCCAATTTTTGTCACAACTTTTGTGCTGAAGGACGCGCAAAATAACAGTTCAAACGATGATGGAATCGAACTGACACCATGGGCATGGTACGTCTCGGTATCTGCACTGTTGGTCATCATAGGATTACTATATGAGGAATTCATCCTTGGTAAGAATGAATTAGGGCTAATGAAGTCTGAGGCAGAAGAACCTCAAGAAGGCGAAACTGAAGCCGGAGAAAGAACTAGATTATTGGCTGGTAGACGGACAAGTAACAGGAGAAGATCATCCATTTTAGAGATAAATCGAACTTTTAGTCGCCAGTACGAAGTTGATAGACGACATTCGTTGGAGGCAGCCGGCATCCCCAATCCCGTCGACACTGCATATGAAAGAAAGCTTCAGAATCAATTGATACAAGATAAAAAAGAGTGGGAGAAACTTCTCAGTTTTGACGAAGAGACAGAGATGGAAATGAGAGAATGATCACATAAAAGTAAATAGAAAGTGGAGGAAAATCCTTTTGTGTCTAGATTATCCGTTGAAAATCTTCTACTCAGCGCTGCTGAGGTCCGGGTGCAATGACATCGTCAATTTTGAGGATCATTTTCACGACCTGTGTAGCTAATTGAATTTGTTCTTGCTTTCCAATGAGTGTCTCAAAAACACCGACATCCTTCATGTTGCAGCAATGATATCCATCCGCCGTTGGCTCCTGGGTAATGCCCAAACCGATGAAGGGACAATCTTCTTTGAGTTGCTTAGACTTGGCAGCTGCAACTTCTTCGATCGGGGAGAGACCAGAGTTCTCAGCAAGTGCAAGGGGAATATCATCAAGAGCATCAGAAAATGCCCGAATAGCATATTGATCAACACCAGCGACTGTATCCGCGTGTTTGCTTACGGCCACTGAGCAAGCAATTTCGGCGGAACCTCCACCGTACACTACACGGTTATCTTTGATGAGGTTACGAACAACACACATGGCGTCGTGAAGAGAACGCTTCGCCTCTTCAACAATCATTTTGTTACCTCCCCTAACCAATACTGTGACAGCATTAGAGTTGGCGCAATCCTCAATCACAAGCATGCGCTCCTTCGTGTTTCCAAATGATACCTCTCTAACCAAACCCGCCTTTCCAAGTTTCTCTGGACTCAATTCCGAGAATCGAGGAACAATTCGGCCGCCTGTAGCAATAGCAATATGTTCGATCTCAACTCCCCCAACCCATCGCACAGCAGGAAGATTGTTCTGTAGGAGGAGATGATTGGCCTCGTCATCAAAGCCCCACTGACAAATAACCAAGTTGGCTCCACAGTCCTTCACCTGTTGGACCATTTCTCTGAAGTAGTTCTGTTCCTGCTCATATAGCTTTTCGTATGCCTCTTTGGTGTTGATGTCAAGCTTGTGTTTTGTCTTTGGCTTGGGTGGTTCAAAGGGACAAGTGAGAATGCACATCTTTGCGTCCTTTATTGTTTTGCTCATTTGAGGGTGAGAAATATCTTTATCAATCACAATACCATTGACAAGTTCCGTGTCTTCTAATGATCCTCCCGGTTTTCCCTCCATACGAATCATATCAAAGTTCACGTCTTTACGATCAAGGTCCGCCACTCCTAGCACAGCGTTTACTGCGATCTCCGCCATCTTTCGCTTATCCACGTTGATGATTTTAGAACTCAATGTTGTCATCGCCGTAGTTACCAATGGCTCAACATTATTTTCCGAAAATTCCACCCTATCAGCGATAGCATTCAGTGTCTCAATTGCAACTTCTGCCGCCTTTTCATATCCCTCGGCAATACGAACGGGATGGATTCCCCTAGCCAAAAGTTTCTCCGCCTGTTCCAACAATGCTCCGGCGAGTACAACGACACCAGTTGTCCCGTCACCAATTTCATCATCTTGGGAGGATGAAAGCTCCACCATCAGATTTGCAACTTGATGATCAACATGCATCCTCTCCAGGATGGTGGCTCCATCATTGGTGATGGTAACGTCTCCGTCTGGAGAGACGAGAATCTTATCCATTCCTTTAGGCCCGAGCGATGAGCGCAAAATTTTAGAAATGGATGTGGCAGCGAGTATATTCGACTTGACCGCATCTATACCCTTGACGCGAGATTTTGCCTGCTGCTCTTTCAAAATAATGAAAGGCCGGCCGTATTCATCTGTAAAATATGACAAGTAAGCAAACGCAGAGAGCAGCAACATCATTTCAAGTTTAGTTTTGGAAAATGAAACACACTTAGAGGCCGACAGAAATTTCGACAGCAAAACTCACCATACACCATAGACATGGTAGAAAGAAGCTGCTGTTATTATTTATGAATGTTCTAAAGTAGAGGAGGAGGAGGTTGCCGTCATTGCCTGGCGACGGCTTTTCGACGATTTTATGGTGCAATAAAAAAAGCAGGGGAGAGACGTCCCGCCAAAACTCCAGCTTAGGCCATAATAATAGCCCAGAGCTTTTTAAAAAAAAACTCATGCGACGGTAGGCCTTATGCTGGCACAGTCGTCGCCTTGATGAACTGCATCTCTATTCGCTTCTATTGAATTGTGTCGTACACAAATCATCCACTTTCTGGGCTGAATTTTGGATGCGAGGAGTGCTTGCTCGTCCATAATTGGCTGCATATCAGGCTGCATATCTTTCGAACTTCATAAATATATCTTCCGATATACTCAGCACATGGTGGTCCTTTGAAAAACCTATACCAACATGATAAGTGCCACCGAAGCAATCTCGCTGCTGCTTGTTGGCGCACTTTGGGGGTGCACCAATCCATTCATGCGTCAAGGATCAATTGAATCAAAGAACACATCAACAAACATGGCTCAAGAAGAAGGAGAGAAATCTCTACTCAGTTCACTCTTTCGTCTTGCAAAAATCAAAGTATGGCTACCCTACTTAATTAATCAACTCGGATCACTGCTTTATTACAAACAATTGGCTTCGTCAAATATCACTCTGTCAGTACCTATCTGCAATGCCTCTGCAATGGTGTTTAGCTGCATTACTAGCTTTTTTCTGGGAGAAAGGGTCAATCAACCTGGGAGGGCAGCTTTAGGAGTCATATTGGTGTTGATAGGAGTCCAAATTTGCATGTATTCAAGTGGAGAGATTTGAGTTCAGCGTAGTAAAGAGCTATTGAAGGGAAGAAGTTGGAACTCTTAATCATCACAATTTCATTGTACTTCTTCTGAGGTTACAGATGCACTTCAATCGCAGTTTAAGCTAATGATTAAAAAGATATATCAGACATAGCGCAGAAAGAACACAATATGCAATAGGCTAATACCAACCATACCTCAGAGAACTAAATAACGATATTGACAGAATTGAGCCGGGTATCGGCGTCTGGCCCTCCCCTTGGCCCACGACCAAGTTACTCGCCCACAAGAACACCTCAACCTAACTGCCGACGGAAAGAAAAAATACGCTGTGCTAGCCACGCTATTTGTAGCACGCTATCATCACCATGTTAAGCCGTCAAGTAGCAGCTGCTGGTGCCCGAGTTGGAGCAACCAGAGGGTTCTCTGTGCTCACCGCCGCTGAGGAATTCCCAGGGTAAGAAATTGTCGGTTTTTGCATGGTCAGGACGTCAAAGTATAGATTAGGCCCCTTCGAGGGCACCGATGTGCGGCAAGCGGCAATCCGCACATGTTCTGTTCAAGTTAGTTACGTTCTAACAAATTCATTGTTTGTCTCTTCATTATTTATTCAGACTTCCCACAACCTCTCCTGGTTCAAAGAAAGGAAGTGTCTCTTCTGTTACAACGCTTCCTTCGGGTCTCACCGTCGTCACTGAAAATGCTTCGTTGACCAGCACCGTCTCCCTCACCTTCCCCAACGCAGGTTCATCCAGCGAAGGACCCTCCGAAGCTGGTGCCGCTATCGCCAATCGTTATCTCTCCTTTAAATCTGGAAGCGGTCTCTCCTCTGCTCTTATTGTTCGCAACATTGAGGACGTAGGTGCAACTCCCTTCTCTAGTGCGGGACGAAGGGGTGCCACTGTTGGATATACAGCGGCCAGAGAAAACGCTGCTTTTATTGCTCCCCTTTTGGCAACTGAATGTTCATTCGAAAAATGGGATGTTAAAGAAGCCCAACAATTGGCCGCGGCTGAAGCAGCTGAGGCGGTATCAAACGCTCAGGTTTCTCTTTCGGATCAAATTTACGCCGCTGCATTTGGAGCTCAATCTTCCATGGGGCGCTCGTATTACACTGCTGGGGCTAGCCGTTCTGCCATCGTTGCCTTCCGCGAGCGCAATTATAATCTCAATGGAGCAGTGCTTGCTGCTACTGGTATCGCTGATCATGAGGCGTTCCTTCGCATGGTGGAGGCGGAATTCCCTTCTGCTGCCCCAGGAGCGGCTTCTTCTTCTGCCGAGGGTGGTGCTGCATACATGGGAGGGGAGGCACGTGTCTCTGCCCCATCTACTGGATATGCTCACTTGGCTTTAGCGTTTGAAGGACCAACATCCGCTCCATTGATGAACGTTTTGAAGCATTGTCTTAATATTGGAGCGGTGCTGCCATTTGCAGCACCGGGAATTATTGGGGTTTACGGGGGAAGTGAACCCAGTGGTGCATCCTCTACCATAGATGCCTTGTCAAATGCTGTTGGGTCGGCTCCTTCTGCAGATATTGTTGCGCGAGCTAAGGCTGCTGCAAAGACAGAAGCGCTCACCGCATTGGATTCAGGAAGTAAGAGTTTGGCAGATGCCATGACTGCTTCTGTATTAGATTCAAGTGGGTTCAGTGCCAAGGCGTTAGCCGAGTCATATGATGCAATTACAGCTGACCAAGTCGCCAAGGCTCACGCAGCTATGTTGAAGAGTAAGGTGTCTCTGGCAGCAGTGGGTGATCTCTCGGATGTTCCCTACCATGCAACGATTGCATCAAGATTTGGATAAATATGTGCGAATGAATTGCGTATGTTGGAGAACAAACAACTGTGCTCTCTAATGATAATGGGATAGAAAGTAGACAACGTGGGGAAACGAACAATTCAACAACGCAGAGAATTAGCAGAAATCGATTGTTAAAATAGTTAGCATTCATTTTTATCACATCAAACCGGGCAACTTTTTCACCACGTGTCGAAAAGGAATTGCGCGTAGGTTTTGCGTAATCGCATCCCAACTGCTGCCGATGGTCTATTGAGTTTTTCTTCTTTCATGTCGATACATTTGCCGTGACCGCTATCATGGCTCCCTTAACATTGAAAACTTGCCATGACAAAATAAATTCTTGAGGTTGCAAAGTCGCTTCGATACTGAGAAGTATCTATTCTATCGGCAAATGCAAAGCACACCTATCCACCTGACTCATCTACTTACAATACCCTGTGACTCTTCTGATACCCTTTCCCTTTTGAAAAAACCTCTGTCTGGCCGCCGCCCGTACAACTTCTCCCACTACATATCTTCACCACGCTCATGCATCCATCATCAGTCAATTTTTCATAATTTCATGCGGCTATTATCTCTAGCATGATCAAAACGCGCAGCAAGAATATTCTTTGAAATGATGGCAACAGTTTGTATAGCCGTATTCATATCATCTGCATCAGCGTTTTCGCCACCATTGCTGCCTACGGCTACGCGCAAGATCACAACATGCCATGCAAAGTTGAACAAGTTAGCGTCAAATTTCGATCTGGATGAAATCCTCGCGACAGAAAAAGAGTTCACAAATGTTGACGACGCTGGTAAGTCGAGACGGCCCAGAGGAAACGAAAAGAAAAAGCAAAAGATCCAACTACAGCTGGAGAGGCAACAAAGGGAAAAGTCTCACCAAGGGAATGTAGATCTGCCATCGTCTGATTCAATTGCGAGTGCTACTGACGCGGATGAGAGTGATGGAAGTATCAGCTTTGAAAATATTGATTTCATTTCCCACGAAATAACTAGTTCTCTTGATGGGGAAAGGATAGATGCAGTACTAGTGGATTTATTGAACAAAGACACACAAGATGCAAATACTGAAGCAAAAATTAGAATATCTCGCTCGCAATGTGGAGTACTGATTTCAAACCAGTGCGTTTTTGTCGTTTCACCTGATGAAGCAAGCGACTTTCTTGCAACGATAGACTCCAAACAGATAGTATCTATCTCACCTGATCTCATCGAGCAATACTGCAGTCCAATCGAACGAAAATCTCACAATTTAGAAGCAAACTCAATATTGGTATATCCATCCCGTCAATCTCTGCTGTCACCCTCTGCGGCACTTCTTTCAAACTCAATTCCACCGACCGAAATAATTGCACAAAATATTCCCCTCGATATACTGTATGAGGATGAATGCATGATAGTGCTCAACAAAGCAGCTGAAATGGTGGTCCATCCAGCCGCAGGTAACTGGGACTCAACTGTTGTCAATGCGCTGGCATATTATTTGACGAATGAGAGTCCTTATGGAGCAGGCGAATACTTTGCGGCTGGCTCCGAGAATACCTCAAATAGCAACGATGATCATTATGGAGAAGAAATGAATGATGACGATGACAATATGGATGACTCGGTAACGAACTCAATCAGCATGCTTAGACCTGGGATTGTCCATAGACTAGATAAAGGAACAACTGGTGTGCTGGTTGTAGCAAAAACACGCACAGCACTTGCCAAGCTCTCTGAATCATTTGCCAATCGACGCGTCAAAAAGCAATACCTCGCTGTTGCCATCGGTCACACTGGAGAGGATAAATGGATTGATAAACCCATCGGCAGACACCCACTTCATCGGCAGAGAATGAGGGTTGTACCAGATGCTTCCCCTTCGAAACAAATACGATTGACTGCAACTCCGAAAAAGCAAGGGAGGCCAGCTCAGTCTTATGTTCAGACACTACATTACGATGGTAAACTTTCGATCGTACAAGTTCAAATCGCCACTGGACGCACGCATCAGATTCGCGTCCATCTTCAACATAATGGTACTCCAATCTACGGAGATGATGTGTATGGATTTTCTGACTGGAATAAGGCGCTGAGCTCAAGGAGAGGCATCACCAGACCACTTTTGCATGCAAAGCGATTAGAAATCGAGCATCCAATTACTGGGGAGCTAATGGTATTCGAAGCAGAACCGGCAAGTGATATGAAAGGTGTAATGAACGCTATTTTGCCAGCGAGTGAAGTGGTATAGATATGATTATTATAACTGCTCCTCTTCGGAGATAATATTATAATGATATGAATAGTTTGTACATCAGCGCAGCACCTCAGCAGAGCTCCAAACATAGAGTCAGACCGCAAGTGGAGCAGTGCAGATAACTCTAAGAGAGAGAGAGTTCGAGAGGTGATACCATACTTACATAAAATAATAATGTGAATGTTCCTCTACGAACCGCTTCGTCTGGCTGTCCACCGATAAGCTCTCTATCTCTCTCGGCTGGATGCTACTTCACTTCATACTGTTTCACCAACTAAGTATCATAAGAAGTAGTTTGGACACTCGAACACATTAGGTACAGACAGCCGACGCGACAATGAAGAACTTGGCACTACAAGCCGAGGTCTGCCATGCCCTTCCTCATCCAAATAGCAGCGATGAACCAGGACATATCGTGGCGGTGATTGGGAACACCACAAGTGCCGATCATGTTGTTGACATCAATGTTGGAGGTGGTGATGTGGTCCACGGATCTAAACGACCTCCAGTTGCATTTGTTGTCACCTCTCGAGGGAAGATGATTGCTTTGGATGAGAACGATCAGATGGTGTGGGTAGTTGACTTGGAGAAGGTTGTTCTTGATTCCAACGACGAGAACGATGATGCGATAAGTGATGCATCACCTGACAATCAGTGGTTTTATGCTGGGAGCTTCATGCAAGAAGTTCCTCCAAATGAATTAGACGACAATGATGGCATGGGTATGGATTTGAACGCGCAAGCAGGTTTACACATCACATGTCTTTCTCATGCTGGACACGTTGTCTCTGTATCGACTGATACAACCACATCAATTGCAATGAAAGGTGGGGCATCATGTGAGGAGGGAAGTGAATGCATTGGTTCATTTGAAAATGGGCTAGAATGTGGTGAGTGGAGCCCGGATGGTGAAATATTGGCTTTAATAACCTTTGCCGATGAAGAAGAGCAAGAGGAAGGGTCCGATGGTAAAATTCCTATTCTGATGACAATGAACACACAGTATGAAATCTTGTCTGAGATACGCTTAGACCCCTGCCTTTCTGCAGAACACACTGCAGAACACGAGAGTTTCAACGATCCTAATGCTATTTCGATGTGCTGGCGTCCAGATAGTTCGTCTCTAGCCGTCTCGACTATGGATGCAAGTGTCAACAACAAGCCCCTCAGGCGTGTACGAACATTCAGCACCACACTTCAACTTATCTCGCTTTCGAAAGAAGAGGATGGATCGGGTCGTGATGTACCTAACCTGTTATCCACGCCACCGACATGGGCACCCGCTGGATGTTCACATAACGTTGGAGTTGTTCAATCGTCACGACCACTAACTCTGAAAAGTGCCAAGGCAAAGCAAGTATCGATGCAAATTGCATTTATGGAGCCGAACGGATTGCGGCATCGAGAATGCAAGATTCAGAACACGTGTGTGGAAAAGGAGGAGAGAGAAGAAGTGACTGGAGTCTCATTCAACTTGGAAGGAGACTTGTTGTCCGTAACGAGCATGGTGATCTCATTAACAGATCAATCAGTTGCTCCGTATGGAAAGGTGCAATTATATCATCGGTCAAATTATCATTGGTACCTCAAATCCGAGTTGCGGTACGATGCAAATAATGATCAATCTTCGTCATCTGCGCTCGTATCGGTGGCTAGTTTCTCTGCAGATGATCCATACAAGCTCACAATTGCATTGAAACGTAAGAACGCAGGAGATATATTGGAATGGCGAGAGTATTGTTTCCGATGGGATTCGTCCAATGTGTTTAGCCATTGCCAGCATTCAACTGCTCTTGCACTGTCAGTTGACGGTAAGAAATTGAATTTCACTCCGTTGGATAAAGCCATGGTCCCTCCGCCAATGTATGCCGGTCATGTAGAATTGCCTGCACCAGCGGTCGGCATCACTTCTAAACCAAGTTTCTATCACGAATCACCATCGGGAGAAGGAGAGAGGAAAATTGAATTCATTATTACTATGTCAAGTGGAAAGTTAGCATTGTTACAGTCCGGTAGCAAAGGAAAAAGTGGCAACACAACGATTTGTGGGTTCGAACCTCCTTCTCTAGCTGCAACTATTGATCTACAATCGATCAACTGTCTAGCTGGTGAATGCGGACCGAAATCGTTGCAAGCGACATGCCTTCGGGATTTGACAATAATTGACCTTGACGATAATTCATATACCGTGATTGCTCTCTGCAGCCCCCAAGCTACGCAAAATCATCATCAAAGCTTTGACAATCTTGTCGAGATGAAGATATTATGGACTCATTCCCAGACTGAGCAAGTGGATGTAGAAGTAACAATCACAGAATTTCTGCAGCTCGAAAGTCGTGCGCTTCGAATTGTCAATTGGTCAGACACTGCATACGCACCCGGTGCCCGTGGAAGTGCATTAATCGAATTAAACGATGGGATGCTTGTTGAATACATTCAGGGAGGAGTGATAGAGACCTGCGAAGCTGGACCTCTTCTTGAAGCTTGTCCTTCAATTGCAGGGATATTTGATGCCCATAGTAATGAGATATCGGCATCTGCTCCAATTGATGATCATGAAGTTTGCCATGACGTGCACTCACAGAGGCTTGTAGTCGGCCTGTCATCCCGCTACCGCTTATACTGTGGAGAACGTCTACTTTCAAGCGCATCGTCCTCTTTTGAAGTATCGCTTTCGCATAGATTCATGACACATGTTACGATTGGATCACGACCCCATCTCCATTTCTTACCGATTGAATCTCTTCGAGACTTTGATCCCTTCACTGAGTCGGATAATCATGCGGTTTTAGATGGGTACGAACCGAGATTGGTAGAACGCGGTGCGAGACTTGTCTCAATCTTTCCATCAAGGCCCTCTCTTGTTCTTCAGATGGCAAGAGGCAATTTGGAAGGCATTAGCCCTCGTGGATTAGTGCTGCCCTACGTTATGACGAAGATCCAAACCGGAGACCTTCATGAAGCTTTTGATATTATGAGAAGGCAACGCGTCGATCTGAATTTGATAGTCGACCTTGACCCGTCTAATTTCTTATCATGTGTAGCAGACCAACTGATTTGTCAAATTGAGAAGATTGACAACATCAATCTGTTCATATCGAGTCTAATCGATGGCGATAGTACTTTCAAGTACCCCGTGCCATCGTGGATTAGACAAGGGATACCTGCAGCCACAAACATATACGTGGAGGATTCAAAAGTAAACATTGTGTGCAGAAAGATGAGGGAATTGATGCTCGCAGCGGAGAAAGATGGCATGACATCTTCTGGCAAAATTGTAGAGAAAGGCCATTTTCTCCTCCCTATTCTCTCCACGTTCGCTAAAGAAAGTCCACCCAAAGTTGAGGAGGCGCTTTCTCTGATTAAGGACAGTGCAACATCCGCAAAGGCGAAACAATCGGAGGGTAAATCAATTCTCACTTCTGACTACGTTCAATCATCAATACAGTATCTAGCCTTCCTTGCAGATTACGAATTAATTTTCAACACTGCTTTGGGAATGTATGACTTTGACTTGGCCAAGGCAGTTGCACGACATTCTCAAATGGACCCAAAGGTATACCTCCCTATGCTCAAACGCTTGAGAGAATTGCCGACATCTCTTGCTTGCTTTGATGTAGATGTCAAGTTGAAGCGCTTTGAGTCTGCATTGCGTCATCTTGTGGCGTCTGGTATTTACATTGAGACAGATGACGAAAAGGCAAACCACCAGAACAAATGCATGGTATTTATTGAGAAGCACTCTCTACACAAACTTGGTTTGGAACTTTTCCAAAATGATGCAGGCTTCTATCGCTCCATCATGGTGTCACTCGGGGAAAGATTGTTAGCGGAACGAAACTCGGAAGAAGCCCTAACGATTTTTTTACTTGCAAACCCTAAATTTCTCGATGGTGGCAAACGAGCCGCACGTGCTTGTGGAGACTGGAAGACTTTCTTGTCATGTTGTGCTGAAGACAATCATTCACTTTCTGCGGAACAAGTCACAAATCTAGCAGAGATGATATGTTCCAAGTTCGGCAACATGAAAGACCAGAGTGATGCTTTTGAGTCTGCAGCAAGAGTCTTGCAAGATTATTGCCAAGACATTGGCTACTCAGTTGATATGCTTATTTCTGGGCACTTGTGGAGTGAAGGAAGACGTGTTGCGCATTTATACAATAGACCAGACCTTGTGAAAAAGTGCGTGGATGCATCAGTTACTTACGCACAGAGTTGCATAGATGATTTGGTAGATCGTGCTTCGACTTTTGAAAAAACGATCACAAGATATACCGAAGTTATTGAGCTTCGTCGTCATGCAATAAAGGAAGCAGAAGAAGCGGGTGCCGAGATACACGATGACAGTGCCAGTATGTTTTCAATGGCCTCTACTGTTTCCAACACCAGTTTAAGCAGCAGTGCAAGTGGAAGAAGCATGAGAAGTGTAGGATCTGTAGGGACTGTTGCGAGTGTCTCAACAGTTATTAGCGTTGGTGCCACAAGCACGTTCAGTTTTACTGGCGACGTCGACACCATGAAACACAAGTCCAAGTTCAATAAAATTGGCCGCGACAAGAAGAACAAGCAAAAGAAGGCCAGAAATTCAAGGCGGAGGAAACCAGGTGGTGAAGAAGAATTGACTGAATTAGTTGATACGTTGACACACGGATGCCCTGATGAGTACTATGTTGCTGTTATCAGTAGCACTCTTACCTTCCTGTTGCAATCAGGAAAACGCTCAGTGGCAGAGCTTTTACTCAACTCCTACACGAATATCGAAGCTGTCGTTCTTAAGTCGCAGACGGAAAGGCTGGACAAAGACCGCAAGAAGCAGGAAGAAATTGAAAAATCTACCCGCAAGGAAGGGGGGATTTTCCACTTTGTACAGCATCCTTGCGAAAAGGATGTCGATGCACTTCGCTGCAAGCCACTTCCCGAAACCGTGACGAAAATATTTTCATTTTTGCTGTAGCACCTACACTCGAGCAAGAATGTATGAAGATTATGATTCGTAACATTTCATTATAAAAGAATCGAAATTAGGCAAGTTGTGCCTCCCCTATCATAAACTATGTATTGCAGACCCCCTAAATTTCCCCCAAAAGTAATGTCACCACTAAAGCCATTCTTATTTCATGCGCAATAGTGTCGACACCAGCTTCATTATTTTTTATGATGCCAACTCAGCGGAATGTTCCTTGCGACCGTCCATTCTATCATCACTTCGTTCATCAGGGTTGTCAGATTTTGCATTCCCCCCTTCATCTTTGCTGGGCTCGTCAATCTCCATACTAAACCCCCTTGGATTTAGTTGACTCTCCACTTGACCAGTCTGAATTTGAGTTCCTGGTACTGGCTCCACCTCCCTCAATATATCAATGAGCTGGGTCTTGGTGCGATTCAAGTACTCCTTCGAATTGAGATTTTCCATATTTGAGACAGGCAAGTGAAGGCTGTAATCAGGGCCGAAATAATCATAGTAGTCATTGAATGGCAAGTCATCCTTGACAGGCTCCCCTACGACTACCGCTGTTTCATATGTCCAACATCTGGGGACATTTCGCAAGGTGTATCCCCCCCCACCCAAAACCAACATGGGGATATTGTAACTCCTCATGAAGGTAACGCAGTCTGCATGACCCTTTACACTCAAGTTAAAGCAACCCAAACGATCCCCAGAAAGGGAGTCAGCCCCGCACTGCAAAACAATGGCGCCAGGGGCGAAGTGCTCCATCACCTTCGAAAGTACAGGCTTAAAAACTGACTCATAGGCTTCATCATCCATACCATCATTGAGGGGGAAGTTAATGGCGTAGTTCTTGCCATCAGCATATCCGATGTCAAGGACATCTCCGGTACCAGGGAAGTATTCACCAAATTTATGAAACGAAACAGTCATGACACGGTTGGTAGCGTAAAATGCCTCCTCCACGCCATCCCCATGATGAATGTCAATATCGATATAGAGGACCCTCTCATGCTTTTTTAGCAGCTCCAGAATAGCCAGAACGCAATCATTGATGTAGCAGAATCCTGAAGCCTCAGCCTTCTTGGCGTGGTGAAGCCCACCACTCCAGTTGATGACGATATCTGCGCTGTCTTCGTTCAAGCGCGCGGCTCCACCGATACTCCCGCTTGTATATAGCTGGCAGAATTCAAAGAGGCCATCAAAGACGGGACAATCCTCGCCCACATTAAACCTTTGGAGCTGACGCGTATAATCAGTCATGTTGTCGGGAGTGATAACCTTGAGGAAGTTGATGTAATCATCAGAATGGAATCTTGTCATGGCTGTGGGGCTGAGAAGACGAGGCCGAAAGACATCCATTTTTTTGTACAAGCCGTAGTTGACTACGAGATTGTGTGTCATGCGTACACGGTGGGGTTTCATGGGGTGGCCTTGACCGTAGTGGTAATTACCCACCTCGGCGTCGTAAAAGTATGAGACACGGCGGGAGGAGGCAGACGTGCTGCCGGTGGAACTGGGCTCGGTTTCCATTGTCATTTTGTTGAGAAGTTAATTGAAGGCTGTCAGGGAGTTCAAGCTTCCGCGGTTTGTCAGGATGGTGGAGGTCCTTGGGTCGTCGAGTCTCCTCGAGGTCAATGCAATGATTGAATCCAAATTTGTGGCGCAATAAAAATAGTAAGGTCCCAAGTCCACAGTCCGCTCCGCTATTGTATCCGCGCGCAGCGTACGACAAGAGCGGTCCGCAGGCAGTCCTATCCGCGAGCGGACGCCCATGAGATGTGTATCTCTGGTGTTTCTCCAAAAAACGGAATTAGCTTTACTTACCATACCATACACTCTAACACATGTGATGATGTAGATGGCGGCCGCGAGCAAAGATTCTCCTCGGACAACAAAATGGAAGCTACGAGTCTTTTCACCTCTGACAAGATCTCCAACCATTATTCATCAACAGACAGCGATGAGAGACGTCCTAACTCATCTTCGTTGCATCATGTTGGCCAAGCAGCTCATCTAATTCGTGATGCACATCTAGGGTTTCAAGATGCTCCTATCGAAGGTTACTACGATCCATATGACAATGAAGGAAGCTCAATGAGGAACGCAATCAGTGTTTTGTGTGGAAGGCTTACAGTTCAACTTCGAGGTGCGGTACTAACAGTGTGCTGGGCTCTCTTCATGCTTACATTCTTTGAGCCACCATCATGGTGTAGAGATGCATCAGATTTGCAGATAGTCGCGAGGAGTGCAGATGATGACAACACCAGAGAGTACGGAGATTGTAAAATCCTGTTTGAATCTTACGGAGTTACCGCAGATATGGAAGAAAACCAAGCCTTGTATCCCAACTTTAATGCAATGTTGCTCACAATTTCACAATCTCGACGAGTCGAAATCGTTTGCATCAGTTTCATCTCTACATACATGCTCTTGCAATTTGGTGATGACGGCTTCTTTCCATCATTCTTCTTTTACCGAGGGTATAAACGGTGGATTAGAGCTTCTCAGTGCTTCATATTGATAATGTTACTTCTGAGTGTACGAATCGGATATACAACATTTAACCCTTTCCTCAGAATGGCAATCTTAGGAACGTTTCTAAGAGGATTCCAGAGAGAGCTCCTTACATTGCTCAAAATGATACCAGAAGTGCTTTATGTTCTGTCTGTGCTGGGAATTATAGTTGTATTCTATGCTTGGTTTGGTGTTGTCATGTTTGTCGATAGCCCTCAAGGACGAACCTTTCCCAATTTGCTGGAAGGTGTCTGGACGTTATGGATCTCTGTCACGACTGCAAACTATCCCGACGTGTCGATGGACTCGTACAACGAAAATCGTTTAGTAGCAATCTACTGGGTCTCGTTTATGGTCATATCATTCTTCTACATCATGAACCTCATACTTGCAGTTTGCACAAACCAGTACGACAAAAGCATCAATGATCGCAAAGCCTCGCGAGAAAAGTTGGTAAGTTGTACCATGTATCAAACAAAAGTGACACGCTTGTTGCTCTTAGACGAGAGAAAAGCAGTATGTTGTCGTTTACAACATCATCATTATATTTTAATATGAAGATGCTCACTTTCAGGAACGATCATACCACAGGCGAATCAGCTACTCACAGAAGCATTTAACCTGCTGGATCACGAAAAACAAGGATATGTTTGTAGGGAGAGTATAATGGATGTAATGGCAATCCTCAATCAAGATATACCAGAGATAAAAGCCATGTCATCGGACGAGAAGAGTATATTTTTCGCGCTTTTAGACAAAGACGGATCTCATTCAATCAGCCTAGAAGAATTCCTTGACTTTGGTTTTGTCTTGCTTTTGAATTTGCAGAATGAGTCCGACTACACCACATTTGTTGAGAAAAGGTAAGCCTTGGTCAATCCGCCTCCGATATGTAGGTAGTTGTATACTTTCACTAACCGCACAAGAACAGGCTCCCTTTTGTGTATCAGTCAAGATGGTTTGCTCGAGTGACCAAAGTTGTGCAGTCGAAAAGGTTCGATTCAACAATTGATGTCATTCTTGTAGCAAATGCCATTACGATATTGGTTCAAGACTATTCATTGTTAGCAGGATATGACTCAGAATCAGAAAATACGGGGACGCTAAATACAAATTGGGAGAAATTAGAGACGTTATTTACTACACTTTATGTGTGGGAAGCGATATTGAAAGTTACTGTCAATGGATGGAAAAAGTATTCAGAGTCACCAAGAAACGTCTTTGATTTCTGTATCACCTGCTTGACTATCCTAGCATCCTTCTACGTCTATTGTGAGTATGATGTTTCGCAGTATGGTAAAGTGGGTTTATTGTTGTTATATGATTTAGCCTCACTTCTTATATCTGTCACTCCGCAGATCCAAACGCGTACAACAACAAGCACCTCATTCGATTTATTGTAATGGCGCGAGTTCTTCGATTGGCACGTCTTCTCGTTGCCATCGAGTCATTCCGCCTACTTGGCACTATTACAGCTGAAATCATTCCTGCGGCTCGGAGCATCTTCTTGGTGTTACTGTTTGTTGCTTACTTCTTCGCATCAATAGGAATGTTGCTATACGGAGGATTTATAACCCGCGATCCTTCGAATCCTCTCTCTTACGCTCTTTTGAAAGCTACTGACTTCACAGGTAATGCTTATTGGCCAAACAACTTCAATGACATGTTGAGCGGAATGAATGTACTCTTCAACCTGCTAGTAGTGAATAATTGGACAAACTGCATCGAAGGCTTCGAGGCCACCACCGGGGGCAAGGCTGTCCGACTCTTCTTCTTATTTTTTCACCTAATTTGTGTGACAGGAATATCCAATGTAATCACATCAGTTGTTATAAACAGCTTCTTCCAACAACTTGCAGTCATTGAGCGAAGGTATGGCAACGAGGAGCGAGTCGAAGACGCTTCCATTAGAGGCTCTCGAGCTTTCTTCGCTGCGAATATATTGACTGGCACCAACACAGGTGTTCATGGTCAATATTCTGCCCAAATCAAGGCAGTGAATTTTGACGTGGATGTCGATGAACGCGCAGTCATGCGAAGGGTGTTTGGTAGAACAAGCACGTATGAAAGCACATGACAAGGGATTTGTCTTTAAAGAGTAAACCAGACGTTTCGCACCTGCACTACTGCCTGTCGTATTATCTTTGATGGGTGGTCAATCATTGCCGAAAGAGCAGCAGCGACTTGATCCTTTTCCCTCAAGACTGCATGGCGGGCATTTGGACGAGTAGTTACGATCTCTAGACACTGAAGAGCAAACAGCTGGGTTGGGGTGTATGATTCTGGAGCGTTGCAAGTGCTCAGTAGCAAAAGGCTCGGAATGATGACACCAATGAATTTTGTAACCTGGGGAATAGCGGAGAGCAACATCAGAATTACAATTACAAAGACCACGATGAAGTTTATGAACACATACACAAGTGCACTCACGTCTTCTGGAGATATCCGAAGTATCTTAGTCAGTGCAGCAAGAATGGTTGACAGTACGTCTAATCCTTTTGTTGTCGTGTCATATTGAACAAGCACATCCAAGTTCTTTGAAAAATATACAAGCCCTGCAATCAGAGTGGGTATCATTTGACGAAGGTTGGACTCGCCCAAATGAGTTTGTGACACAGAACACAACAGGTGAGCCACAACTGCTAAAGAACCTAACGCAGGGGGGTTGCGCGATGTCGCCTGCTCCTGAAGCGTTTTCGTAAGGATAGGCAACGTTTTGTGAATAATGCGTTGCCTCCAGAAAGGGCCCCCATTCTTTACTGACAACATGCTACCAAACGCCGCTGCCGGTAATATGAAAGCGACGGAGGCACGGTCTGAGATCGGGTGCTTTTGCGCCTCGTTTCCAGGACTCTTCAAAGCAAATGCACTGGACGAACCGTTACATGCAACTTGAATCAGACAAGTAGCAATGTCGTCAGCTGTTTGTGAGTAACGTCCTCCGCGGCATGCGGCAGCAGAGCCTAGAAGAGCCATGAAATTCAGAGCCGCTTCAACATTTGCAATGCAAGCATGATCAGGCGCAACTCTGAATCCTGGTGCCCCGTCGAAAGTTTGTTGCAAGGACGCAACAGATTCAGTGACGGCAGGGTAGACGACTCTGTCTAGAACATTTTTGATGTTTTCACCACTCGAATCATTTTCACTATCACCATGAATCAATATCGCAAAGAGGCAAGATGCGGCAGCGGATCTAGAAAAAGAATCGTGGTCTGCGCTGATAGTGAACTGTGCAATGTATGTAGTCATGGACTGCAAACGTTGGACAGTGGCAGGACTCGCGACCTTCCAGACATCATTCTGGCCATTGAGTACAGCAGCCAATAATGGAAACGCAACGTAAAGCTTCACTTCGTCGAGCTCCGATAAAGGGGGTAAAATTTGATCCACAAACGCAACAAGATTGTCTGAAGATAAAGTGGATGAAGGACACGCATATGCTTCGACAAGAAATGGCAAAACAGAGTATGCGCGTTGAATCTAATGAGAATTATGTGTGAGATACATTGAAAAGAGCAAAAAGTTGAAATTGGAGAAGGGATCGAACTCACGGTAGCATTTTGCATCTCTTCATCCTTCGCCAATGATTTCGGAAGTTGTAAGTGGCTCATGCCGACCGGTAACTGTCTCGTTACTTGTCTTGGAGCATCTGGTATTTTTTCGTTTTGCAAGCTTTCTTGATCTAGTGGTAGACACAACTCGTTGATAACATCTAAAGGGGTTGCTGTTGGGGATGATAGGCCATGAAAGATGTTTCCAACATTTGGTCCTCCGCAACGAATCAGGTATGCAAGTGCCATTAAAGAGAAGCATTGAAATTTTTGAGAACGCTGTTCTTGCGCATCAACTTTCTTTCGCAGATCATCAATGGTAATAGACAAAAGTGACGGCACAATTTGCTGTGATACATTTTGAGATCCATTCGCACAAGCTCTTGCTAGAACCATCCAATCATATCGTTCAAATTGGGGTTTCAAAGAAGGTTCAGAACCCTCGATTGATGAAGCAAGAATCTTGGGCAGTAAACATTCAGCAAGCGATTGTAATCTTTCGCGGCCATTTTGATGAAGGTCTTCTGACCGACCAAGCCCAACGGCGATGGCTGCACCAAGTGCCCTCGCACAAGATTCATTCCACTTGAGCAAAGTGTCTTCATCTCTAGCTGTAGATTCAGAACCTACATTATTCCCCTGATTTAATACTACACCAGACATCAAACCTAATAGATCCTCAATCACATCTATATCTTCTTCTTCTAGTCCACTCAAATCGACAGAAGTCAACGCCGACTCAAAAGCAACAGCAGCAGCCAATGTGAGCGGGCCCACGTTGCCTTTACCAGGCATCCCTTTCAATACGGCGGCAATTGTTTGCAATATTTGCGAGGTGTACTTTGATAGTGGGTGTGGATGAACCTGAACCCCCCGATTATCTTGATCCCGCATTCTTAATGCAACGTTGCAGGAAGACATGAAGGCAGCAATGCCACGAATTGCTGCTGCCATTTTTTCATCATCGGCATTAGGACTGTCTTCATTTTTCGATAACAGATCTAGAAGACGAGGCAAACTAACATCCATAACTCTACCCAGCGTTGGTAGCCCACCTTCTGCAGCCAAAGCAGCTAAATAAGCTGTCGAGGAACGTCCATGCATGCTCTGAGGCGATGACGATAGATAACTGGCCAGCCTTCGGGTGGAATCGTGGACAAAGGCTTCCCAGAGAAGGGTGGTATGTCGTAATTTCACGTCGCTATTATTGAAGCTGACTGGTGCCAAAGTACAGGCGAATGATGAAGCGAATTTACGTACCCTGCTTGCTAATGAGTTTGCATCTGAAGTTTTGTCGCTAGAAACAGCCTCTTCATGAGCACGTGCCAAGGACGACGACAATTCTGATACGAATGCAGCCGTAATTTGTGTAAAACGTACATCGGATGCCGATATTGTAGAAGATGGTAACAATAGAATCGATAAATCACGAAGAGCATCCAACTTATCTTCCTCCTCCGACTCTGGACTGGAAGGAGGGTCGTAATCACTTGTAAATTTCGTAGGATCAAGTCTCTCCAAAAACATTCGCGCACTCAGCACGGTCATGGTTGCGTTCTCATTGTCGTTGTCATCGGAAGTTTTGACTGTAGGTGCATTGTCACTGTATGAAACGCCTTTTTCACAAAGAACTGCCATCAATGCATCTTGTAGCATCTCGCGCGTTATCCCATGTGGATCATTTTTAGGAGGAGTAAAATGAATCGGATAGTAGGGTGCAACAGCATCAAACACTTCAACTGTCGGGAAGCGTATTGTTGGATTTTTTGTTGATGCGCTAAGAAACAAGGGTAGCATAGTTCGTTGTATTTTGTTCAGTAAATGCAGCAACTGCAGTAGACACCGCGGATCTGTTTCACCATGTAAGCAAAATGATGTCAAGGACGCAAACTTGAACATTTCCTTCGAAAGAGGGCTGGGAAGACCAATCTCCATTTTTTCTTTTGACATCAAAGCTTGTTGCGAAATAAGCTGTTCCAATTGTAATTTATCCGCCTTCAAACCATTCAAGGCACCTTCTAGTAGCTTGAAACAAAGTGATCTCTTCATCCGGGTCAGTTTTGATAGACCTTCCACGTTCAAACCAGTGCCAATTGTTTCATAACCAGCGCCAGCATTAATGCTACTGTAATTATTTGATGAATCCTCATTCTCACAGCGATACCTCAACCCTAGCATTGCTGATTCCATTCTTAATTGCATAGATTGGTACACAACTCCAATCGCTTCTTCTAAAGGACAAGAAGCTTTTGGCGACTGTGACTGTTGTGTAGGAAATATGTCCAGACGAGATTGTAGCAACGCAGTCAAACCTAAAATCGCACCATCTCTTACATCTTCAGCGGCTGGTGGCGAGTCGCCCTTGATGCGCTGTTGTGAGGCTCTATCCATCGCTTGCAATTGTTGCGTTACTTCGTCTGACGTTAAATTTGCTCCATCAACGTATGAATTACTACTGTCCATCATTGCTATATCATCGTTATCTTGCTCAAAACTTTCTGCATGGCAGAGCTCTATAAGGAAGTTACCAACTCCCTGGCGCACTCCGTAAGTTAAAGAGCTGCTCCCCTCCAATGCACCTATGAGACAATTTACTGCACGCACTCTTGTCGTAATTTTGTGATTTACCGGAACATTTATTTGTGAAAAGGCAGGGAACAATATCGAAACAAGAGTTGCAATCGCTCCATTTGACGTAGAAGAAGATGCATTGGACAGATCTTGCTCGACGGTAGAAGATATTGATGATTTTGTTTCTGATGGTTGACACAATGATTCGAAATGTGACTTAGCTTCTTGACGCAACCGATGAGCTACTTCAGCTTTCTCGTCGGGAACCAAGCATGCGTCAAACCATGCTTGAAACGAAGATTGCGGCTTATCCGATTCCATCGTTGAAGTGTTGAACCGGTTGATAGTGAGCTTACACAAGATGAAGAAGATTTATTGTAGATGATGACAGCGGGGATATTTAGGTAATAAGGCGCCAGAGGCCCCTCGGCGGGCGAGGACAGACTGCTTCGTGGCATTTAGGAAACCGAGTTGCTGCAACAACCTAGTATCAGTGTCTTGAAGGAGATCATTATTAATAAGGTCAATATTGCAGAACACAATACCAGCGAGTGCACACTCAAAACGTAAGACTTCAAGGTCCATACTTTTTAGGTTAGCCTATTTCTTTGAATCTCGGTTGGAGCTGTGTCACTCGCTATCTCCCAATCAGTGCTGCGATTTCTGAGTCCAAGTTTCCAGATGATTTAGCTTTTGGGGGTTTCTTACTGGCTTGTGCTTTCGCCAGGCGTCTTCTTAGAACGCTATTATTTGGCTCTGGATCTGCTGGAAGTTCGTCGCGGCTAGTCTTCTTTGATGAAATGGATGCTTGTCTATGCAATTCGTGAGGCTTGAGTCCTTTGACAAATGCGGACGCCAGGTAGGTAAAACCAAGGAATCCATCGAATGCAACCAGACCAATGCCAACGAGAACTAACATCATAAAACCCAGAATTGGATTACTCATTTTGCCAATTTGTGGAGGTGTTACAGATTCTGCTTTTTGAGCTGGTAACAACCAATCCATTGCGTTCATTAGTATTTGAGCGCCAGCATCGTATACCTGAGGTGGATAATGTACGCCGTCAAAACTTTCCGAGACTCGCGAGGCTGTAAATGTGGGACCATCTATGACAAAGCTCGATGCGCTCAAAACTCCATTTCTCGCGTACACAGCTCTCATTGCTTCCATGTCTTCCTCCCTCATGTGATCTCGCTTTTCTTCGGTGTTCAATGCAGGAGAATTGATAGTTGTTGGGATGAACCACACGACTGCTGCATTTTGCTGTTGCTGTGACCGAAGCATTTCAGCCGACAATTCTTTTAGCGTTGCCGCGTGCGATTGTCGGTCTTCATCGGTTGCGTAAACATGCAGACGATCCCACGCACCGCCTCCAAGGACAATCAGATCTTGAGATGCATTTCCGTCCATGGATTTGTCATTAACTTGTTTCAATACGGCGAGCTGATCCACAGCCAGAGGTGCCCACTTAAAGACAACCCGACTTGCACCCCAAGGCATACTAGTGATGTCTTGGTGTTTCGGAAGAGTTGCATCATACGCACCAGAACCGGCAACACCCATCACACGCAAGGATGCAGAGTACAAGTTTCGCGTCATCGAGTCTCCAATGAATATGACCTTTCTGTTAATGAGCACTTTCTTGACCTGCTTCTCATCTCTATGACCAAAGCGACAGTGAGTATGTGATGGCTGCTTTTCCCACGTCCAAATGAGTGAGTTCCCATGCGGCATACACGTTCCATACGAAGATACTTGATAGTCGCGATAAGCCATCCCACGACTAACTTCGTTGCATCCATCAAAGGGAATCCAACTCCCATTGTTGACAAAGGCATCGCATGTGGGAGGAAGAGGTCCTATACTCCTAGCTCCTGTCGTAGCAAAACCATTCCAAATAAGTCCTAGCACAAGTAAAACCATTGCTCCAATCAAAGGAGGGCAAAACCTAGATATTGTTGTTTCCTCCTCTTCAATATTGCCCGTAGAAAAATCGGTGACCTCTGATTCGGAAGTTGTAGTGTTGTAATCATCATTATCGTCAATGTCAGCTTTAAGCGCCTTTTTAGCAGCCTTAGCTGCTTTTCTGTAGGCAGCCCACGTCGCATCCATGACTGACAGGTACAGCAGAGTGCCACATACTATTGATATGATTCCTACTGATATAAGGCTTGTCATGCCCAACTCTTCAACGACAAAGGCTGTACAATAAAATCCAGCGATGATGACCAACATCCCAACCGTAGAACGTATACAAGTTTCTCTATCATCTGGAAGTATTATTGCTCGAAGGCGATTTGTAAGCTTGTGCATCTTTCGAGAAAGAAACACAAAGATACATGTGACGAGCAGAAGATTGATACGCGGCCAACCAGGAACAAAAGTTAACACAGTCTTTGAATTGGACGATAGCCAAATATGATGTTGCATCAAGTACGTCTCTAACGTCGTCTTTCCAACTTCATGAAGTAGCTCCATGGAGTGTGATCTCATTGTCGGAGTCAGGTTACGAAGAAAAATATATGCCATCAAGGGAATAAACCCGAAATATGGATTGGTTCCATTGTATTGAATTTTCGAGTACGTCAGAGGACCTTTCACCCACACACGAAGCGCATAGAGCAAACCGAATGCAACTGCAACTTTGCCCATCCATTGACGTCTCATGCTTCGTGCCTCAATCTTTCTAAACCACAAGATTATTATTGGGTAATTTATAGCGAAAACCATGCCAAGCAAGGCACTCCAATGATCCAACGCTGATCGGAAGTACCACTCCCACATCGTTCCCATGCGTGCCCCCTCTACAGATTCGTCGCTCAAGAAGAATTTGTGTGTAAGATTGAAAATTCCAAAATAATTCTCACAGTCCCAAACAATATAAATGATGATTGCCAGCACACCTAACTTGGTACGCATCCACCACTTTGAATGATTTCTATCTTTTCCAATATACATGACCACAAGCACCATGAGAAAGTAATACGTATGCAGCGGACATATGTAGTACAAAATGTATCGGTTGCCGTGAGTGAGACATAAAAAGAGAACAAGAAAGTTCAACCTCCAAAGCATTTGCAGTATACGCGGAAGTGAATAATCATTTGTCTTGTGGAAGAACATGAAGTTTCCAAACCCAGTCAACCACACGTAGCATGTGATCATTACTCGAATGCAATTGTACACTTCCACTGCATACATGTAGTGATAGAGTAGGAAAATGAACTGCATCCAACCTTTCCATTCTTCCGTCTGGTATCGATTCAGAATAGAATTTTCGGGCGACTCTTCATCCTTGTAGCCGTTGTCTCGTATTCTTTGATTGACTGCACTACGAGATGTTTGCTTTGTTGACTTGTTTCGAATGTCTATATTCTTTTTTAGAGAATGTCCCCCTGCAATAACTACAACTAGAATTGTCCAAAAGAAGTATTCGTCTCTATCGTAAGTCTTTTCCTCGTGTGGGTAGGGTGGATGATGCTCGCATATGTAGCTGTAGAGCAGTATTACACCAAAGACAGTGCAGTGATGAAGTAAATTGTATATTGACGAAAGGGATGTTGTATCAAGTGGTTGCTGTGACTTTCTAAATTCCATATGATTATTGCTGCCGTTGATATTTGTGGATTGCTTGTCTGCTACCAGCGCCGTCGTTTCCTCTGATGACGATGATGTCGTCACATGCATCGGCGCACCTCCACTTTCCCAACTCCACATCCCTGCCAGCCACAGCCGTGCCGCTAAAGACGCTGTTGCGAATATGATTGATCCAAAGAGCATGGCCATCGCCAACGTTGAGATGCTAGCATCTCGTGTGGGTGAGTACATATCGCCGTCGGAGAACGCGTCATCATCAGCCATGACTTGCTCGGGGGGCGGTGTCCACTCCTTTCGTTATCTTTATGCTCTATCTAATGAGCTGAAATATTGCTCAATGACTGTAGTAACTATGGTACCATAATGACTACTTCGTCGTTGCTGCGGACTTACATAATACATTGACGATGATGACAGGAGCAAGTATTATGGTGTACCATAATGAGGTGGAAATGGAACACTTTTACATATTTAGATATATGTGCGAGCGAGGGCGAAGGTGACTGTGGTGGGGATTCGAAGAATGCCAGCAGGGGAACAGAGAATGTCACACTGTTCTCGCTTTCCCTCCCAGGTTGCCTTTGGCATAATATCTCTTGCTGCTCTTTATTATTTATCTTTTATGCTGTTGCGTGTATTGTAGCTTGTGGCATTTTCATTTACTACTACACGCTTATTATTGTTTCAAAAACGACACCACACATTATACGATGAGCATGGCGTCACCTTACCAGCAAATCTACGAGCGTCGCCTGTCTCAGGCAATGCACCGAAAAGCCTCGGCAAAGTCTCGAGCGACAACAACACTTGCACGTGATTTTTTCAGCAATTCAAGTACTACCGATGAGTGGAGAAGTTTACCTCGTCGATTGGTCAAGCTTTCCAATTATTTACGAGAGCGTAGTTCCTCTTCTGATGGTGTAGGTGGCGATGACTATAACGATGAATCATTCCCCGTGATGGTCTCAAGTAGTATCGATGAGTCTCGACGTGTAGCACTCGGGGCCGCAGTGTTCAACCAGGCACCAGCCACATTTTTAGATGAATTTCGAAGTCTCTTTGAGGCATTGCTCAAGGCACGTCAAAACAGATGGAAGAGGGAGCGTGCTGTAGATGACTCTATGGAAGTTGAGGAGGTGGAAGAAAATGATAATGACAACCTTCAGGCAGATGAGCTCTTGTTGAGTGAGGAAGAGCAATTATATCAATCACTGGCTACTCTGGGTTGGCTTTCGGGGCAATTGCAAACTCCATTTCGCGAAGCACTCCACTCGGTCATGATGGAGGCCATTAAATCTCTAATTGCTGGAGACTTTGAAACAGAAGGAATGTTGGATCAAACGTTAGAGTGGAAAACTCAAGTCCTCGTTCCTTGGGTGTATAGTGTGTTAGGTGCTGAAGCGTACGAGTGCGATCATTGGGCAGCGCAACTTGAATTTGCAGCTTCAGAATGCTTTGTACACGTGAGAATGAATGAGCTGTTTGACCTCGTTACTGATTACCCCGAATCTCTCCCAGCTATTAGGGAGCTACAATTAGCTTTAGATCAATCAGGGAGAATATTTTACGAATCACTCGCGTTTGAATGGCGTCGGGCCTTGGTGCAGAGGTTGATTCATCCAGGTGCTCAGACGTCACAAATAATTGATGTGTATATTAATACAATCAAGGTGTTAAGAGAGATGGATCCGTCAGGGGAGTTGCTTCAAGTAGTGACACAACCGGTACGAGAATATTTGAGAGGAAGAGATGATTGTGTCCGATGCATCATCACAAGCTTGACCGACGAAGAAGGTGGCGGAGAACTTTACGAAGAATTGAAGCGGCAAGATGCCAAGCCACTAGAAGAGGCACAGCTCGATGAAGAGGATGAAGAGGAACCACCAACATTTGACTGGCAGCCACCTCCATCAATACTGAAGAGACGAGGTGTGATCACTGGTGAGGTGGGTAGAGTATCATCTAGTTCCCGCAGGGCCGGTGATATTCTATCGATGCTGGTGGGGATCTATGGAAGCAAGGAGCTATTTGTTAATGAATACCGGATCATGTTGGCAGATAAGTTACTATCCAATTTGGAGTATAACACAGACGCGGAAGTCCATAAGTTGGAGCTTCTCAAATTAAGGTTCGGCGAGTCAAGCCTTCGAAGTTGTGAGGTGATGGTCAAAGATATTGATGACTCAAAACGCATTCACACCAATATACGATCCACCTTGGAACTTAACTCTTCCAAGGACGACCCGCCTGTAGTAGATGCCGCAATTGTTAGTCACATCTTTTGGCCACATCTTCAACGCGATTCTATGAAACATCATAAAAAGATTCAATCGAAACTTGATCAGTTTTGTAAAGAGTACGAAAAGCTCAAGAATCCGCGTCGATTGGTTTGGATGCAGCAATTGGGTACAGTGGAAATGGAGGTAGAAGTATACGAAACAGACGCTGACGGCAATCTTACTTCCTACGTGAAGGATATCACCTGTACGCCCGCCCACGCTACTCTTCTCGCTAATTTCGAAGACAAATCTCAGTGGACTCTGGAAGAACTGTCAGCCGAGACAGCAATGTCGGAAGAAATGGTACGAAAACGAATGGGATTTTGGGTCAACCAGCGTGTTGTCCAGGCGAATCGTGCTGGCGAGGATTTGATTTATAGGCTCATCTCTGCCAGTGAGGCCAATTCAAATGAGCACAGCTTTATTGATCACAATGACGACGATGAACAAGAACTAGCTGTCTCCCTTGGGGCGCATGTAGAGGAGGAAATGAAGGTTTATGAGTCCTACATCGTGGGAATGCTCTCAAATCTTGGACAGCTCCCACTGCAACGAATACACACGATGCTGAAGACTTTTGTTTCGGGGTCGGAGCACAATTATGATAAAACGCCCAACCAACTTGCAATATTTTTACAGCAGCTTTGCAAGGAAGAGAAACTGGAAGTTGGCCCCGATGGAATGTATAAATTGTTGAAGAAAGGTGCAAAATAATATAACAGTGTTTAGTTACCTGTCTCGCATCGTTTTTGTATCATGATACAAGCTTGCTTGAGCCTAAATTGAGATCCTTCTCGTTCGGTAAGTGTAAGCTGTCGTAATCTCCAACTGATGTCTCGAAGACGCTGTCCTTAAACTTGTATCTGATAGATAGCGTAAATGTTTCTTCGTGGGGGGGTTCATCCTTGCCACCACGAATCAAGAGCCATGACGAGAAACTCTTACCTTTGTTTGCATGGATGGGAATAGATTCATGCTGAGGTACTGTTTGATGTTCCACTTGAGAGAATCCCAGCAGCAAACTCTTCGATGAAGCAGGAAGATCCAAAGAAGAATTGTGTACAAAAAATTGCAACTGGTCTGTGACATTCAAGGAAGCGCCATGAGCTGATGCTGGTCGACAATAAATTGCTTTGATGATCACGAGTCCATTGCATTCCGTCTCTCGCTTTCGTTTCACCGCAGCGATGGGTCTCATGATACTTGCCTGCTTCTCTGCATTAATCGTCGCTTTCGAAGAGAATAGCCACCGCTGCTCACCTCGAATTGTTGCCATTTGATCCGAAATGATGTTGCACTTGCTGGGAGTGAAAGAATGTGTAGAAGTTTGAGTCTGCGTTAATGTTCCAATTGTCTCGTCCAACAAGACCGATACAGCTGACCACCAAACAACGTCATTTAAATAGGTATGAGAAAAGACTCTAGATACAAATATTGGGACATGTACAGCCACCCCTTCCGGTCGTTCATATCGAAGCAACCACTTTAATCCACTCATTGGCGTGTGCTCCAGACCGATACCAAAACTGCTAGAGAATTGACTTTCGTGGTGTTTACTTGTAATATAACTTGTTGAAATTTCGCGGTTCAGCATGCCTTTTATTCGAAAACCCGTCAAAGGTCCCCAACTAAGTGTTGCATCGCCAGATCTTCTTGGGGAGTGAAACAAATTTTGAGAGATGTTCATTTCAAGTGGAAACTGCGAACCAAGTACTAACTTTGCAGACAGACGGGGAGGTGGAAGCTTCGGTTTGCTCAGCTCTCTATTGCTTTGGTGGTTCTCAGTGCCTGTACTGTCACTGCGTTCGTCGTCTTCCCGGGTTTGCTCATCATCGGGGTCATCCTCATCTTGAAATTCTTCACCGTTGTGTTCTGATTCCGCCGTATTAAAGCCCCAAGTGACTAGTGAAAGAATTCCATATTGCATTTTCAAATCGTTTCCTCCTACTCCAAAAGCGAACATGGCATGCACTGTCCGACCTTGAAATACTGTCAACACCCGGTTGGAGGAGAACCCAAACGAGAGTTTGCCAGTTTTTGAGCTACCCCAATCATATCTTCGTGACATTTTCGCAGACATTCTAGTTCCATTTGAAAGCAGATGGGTACTAGACAATACTGTTTCCATGTGCTTTCTATCAATGATTACTTGAGAAACTAAATCTGTTTCTGCTTTAGGCTGATATGTAGCTGCGAAAATACTCTTGGATGATGCGAGCCCTTTCTCAAGGTTTGATTGTCCTCCAATAGACAGTTTCACTGTTTGTTTCCGATCTTGTACTGCATCCTCTTTGTGTGCAAATGGCGATGATGAATTTGTTTGACGGGGCATTGGCACTGATGCTGACATGGAAACGTGTGTAGAGTTCACCTCTAGCCTCTCCATTCCTGATCCATCATTTATGCCACACAGATGTAAGTCAACATTGATATCAGCGTTGAATTCTAACTCGTTCTGGCGCTTCTTGAGCATTATAACCTCCAAGACGTTGTGTAGAACTCTCAATGCTTCCAATGGCTTTCCGTCATCGTGTAGTTTGGATAAATGGTTGAAAAGGGAGTCTGATTTGTGCGGATTATGGCGAACAATCGAGACACCAGAGTGGCCAAAGTGATCGTATGCCTGTCGTAGCGTAGTGTTTCCAAGAACTTCATAGGCATTTGTCAATTCGATGAATGACTCCTGCGCTGCGTCTCTCTCTCTACCTACTCGCCTTTTATCAGGGTGAAGCAGACGAGAAAGCCTCTTGTACGCATCTTTGATGTCATCGTCGTCACTGCCGATGGGAAGGTTTAATACAGCGTATGGACACCTGCTGCTTTTGGCTTTCATTTTTTGATGTAGGCTCGCTGTGGACTCCAGGAAGCTATATCGACAAGGTCAAGAGTCCGTCGGCGTAGTGAGGCACCTGCATTACTTAGGCATGATGGCGCAGCATACAACACCAATAATCAAGAAGAGTTCATCTTGGTTTGCTGTGGATGTGGACGGAGGATGGAGTTGGAGACGGGAGATGAGAGCGAGCGAGGGGTTGGCGGGGGATACAGCAAAGGCGCCCTTCAGCTTGATATATGGTATGATGAGAGGAAGGGGGAGAGGAAGGAGATTATCAAGACGTTCTTTGATATTGTTATTGGTTCGATGAACATTCCTCCTGCTTCTATATGACTGACAATGACAGAAGATCACATCAATTGTATCAAGTCGTCATTGGAACAAGGAGGAGCGTTACTTTTCCATTTTCATACACGAGAGATCCGTAGGATAGTTATGAGTCCTTATTCATCGTGAGCTGTTGCATTATATGAGCAAGACCAATATTTTCATCCAGTAAAGCTGAGCTATGATTTCCCCCTTTTGTTGAGGTTTTCGTTTGTACCTCTTCATCAGTTGTAATTTCTGTATCACCACCTGATTCGTCATCACTCTCATAGTCGACAGTACAACTGCTATCTTCGTCGTCAGAAGAAGATGTGTCTTTCTCCTCATCGCTCTCGACTCTTTCGACTAAGTGCTTCTCGATATCTTCTAAATCCAAACCTAGGTATTTCTTTCCAAGTACGTCTGGAGAGTCGCTGCCGTTAGCTTTGAGCAATTGTTCCGTGGCATTCCCAAAATTCTGCACTTCAGCCTCGTCGCATTGTTGGAGCCATCCAATCAGAGGGTCAATGTACAGCTTATTGAACAAATAATGCGATTCGCTCTGTTCCATGATCTTGTGCAGCTGTAGCAAACATCGGATGACAGTCCGCCTACCTCTCTTCAATATCTGACACACGTCTTCAGCTATATGCTTTGCTAGGTCGTAACTCCGCAGGTAAGGGTAGATTAATGAACGACGAATGCTCCAGCAGATTACATCCGCAATAGTATCATATGGGGGGTTGTAGCATTCTAGCCATGACAGCGTTGGGGACAAAATCATCACTGTCCAAGATGACTCCACAGTTGGATCCCCGTCGGTAGTGCGGTGGTCATAAACATATGCGAATAAAATATCCAATAGGCAAAGGAAGCCAGACTTCTTTTGTTCGGCTGATAGATTTGCTGGAGTATTATTTGTCAGCCTTGGAAGCTTGGCTAGGAGGTGAGATTCTTCAGAAGTAAAGAAGGAATTGCCACTTAAATCACTACTTTCCAGCCAGTGAGGTTTCATCATTATTGCTGAGTCGAATATCATGTCACCCTCATTGGCAATGTCCAAATCATTGAAATATCTAGCGGCATCAAATTTTTCATTCTCCGTCTGCCGCCGCAACTCACGTCGATATTGTTCTTCCATTCCAATACTTTCTTCTTCATTCCCTATTAATTCATCTGGATTAGGGCACTCTAACATCTCATGAACAAGACCCGCACGAGCATAGTCACGGAAAACATTTGAATAATTCTTAAATAAACCGTAGGACAATGTTTTCTGGACTGCCAAGCATTCTTCCATAACATTTTGTTCTTGTTCATTTATCTCATTGCTTCTCGTATCTTCACCATCCTCACTAATCTCTTGTACGAGCTGTTTATTTGTTGATTTTTTTATTTGAACCACCTTTTGTGGCGATTGCTGTAAACGACCAAGTAAGTCGAGGTCTTTCCAAAAACCTTCGTCTTCTTTCCGTAGGATGACAACCAGCGTCCCGTGATTCTTTTCAGGATTGTATTGCAGCTTCGGTAGGTCATCGTTCGTCAGTAATCGTTGTAAGTTAGGCTGCGCGGCCCCTTCCTCTCGAATGGGACTGAGGCCGATTGCAGAGCAAGATAAATTGTCTTCCACAGCATCTTCGTCGATGACCCTATCTGGAAGCTTTAGGCGCAACAAATACGTCGGGGGTGCGTAGACGTTGACTTCCGTGCCATCTAAAACACGGAGTTCAATTGTAGATGTAGAAACTCGCACATGAGGGATGGATATCTCGATGTGTAGGTGTGTTGATGTTTGCGTGAGGCTGTATCTGGGGGTGATGGGCATGATGTATCATGCATATTATTTGTTGCGGTTCTTCCATCCATGAAATCAACTCATTCAAACAATCATTTATGACGAGTTTCAGCACGGGTTATTACCAGTTTCCATTTTCCTTTTTTGACAGCGAAACGACATACCTAGTCTCGCTCTCTCAATCTGTCTGTCCGCCACCTGACGGCTCCACTTGCGCTACCAATGAATTTGTTCTTCTTCGCTGGCTATGCTGCAAACATCTCCATGCTCTGCTCTCAATCTTCCTTCTTCGTAACCATTGTCACTACTCTACTAATTCTGCTATACTCTATTAACTATCAACAATAAACAACATGACCGCTGCAGACGTCGTCCAAGATTCGTCGATGGATATGATGATGGATAATAACCTCCCTCAAATTGTCGATCCAACAACCCTTGCATCTCGCATTATCCAAAGTGATTCCATCCGACGTGAAGACCACACAAATGATTCCGACAACGATGATGATGATGATGACATGCAAATGGACGGTGCCGATCAACCAACGTTTCAAAAGCTGTCTGCTCACGCCGCACGTGGAGGAAAGGCAGAGTATCGGCGTATTCGGTGTCCAGCACACCGCTACACACCCCTGCGCGAGAACTGGGAACAACTATTGACACCACTTGTGGAGTATCTCAAACTGCAAGTCAGATTCAATACTCGAACAAGATCTGTGGAGATGAAAACGTCGAGGCATACATTGGACACATCTTCGCTTCAAAAGGGAGCTGATTTCATTAGTGCATTTATGCTTGGATTTGAACCCCAGGATGCTGTAGCTTTACTTCGTCTGGATGACTTATACATTGAATCTTTCCAAGTTACCGACGTCAAGATATTACGTGGTGACCATCTCTCCCGTGCGGTTGGTCGTGTGGCCGGTCAAGATGGTAAGACCAGGTTCGCCATTGAAAATGCGACAAGGACACGTATTGTAATTGCAGACACCAGAATTCATCTGTTGGGCAGCTACGGTAATATTAGATTAGCAAGGAATGCAATTTGTGATTTGATTTTGGGAGCACCACCTGGAAAGGTTTACAATAACATGAGGAATGTTGCCAAGAGAATGAACGAAAGGTATTGAGGGGTTGTATTCCAGCTTGCTCTGTCTGCTGAAGAAGTTGAAGAAGTATAGTACAAAATGATAAGCATAATGATATTATCGTTTTTGCAGAATCATAATGATTTCAATAATATGAGTACAATGGCAACACCCAACAGGCAGGCAGAAGAAAGGGCCTACCTCCTGGTTCTACATTTCCTTCTTGTCGAGCTTCGGGAAGACGAGATTTTCCACGTTTTTTTGTGTGAATAAGATCGGTTTTCAAATATGCGAGAAACGGCACTCATTTTGTCCTAAGAAAACGCCGATTTCACCAACCGCCGCCAAACCCAATAAGTAGCTAAAGCGAGCACCACAGCCACACCGAACCCCACATCGATAAAAAATAATGATGGTCAAGAGCCCGGGTAGTCCAGCACGGTCTGCCTCGTCAAATCAAACTGATTCGGTCCTAACAGAGTCTACGGATGATGAGGGGAGTAACTTCATCGCTCTGCTGCAATACAAAGATGCTTTCCATCTCTTAGGTCTGAAAGAGCAATCATCTCCCGATCCTGCCGAGATACTCGCGGCGTACAATATATGCAAGGAACAAACACTGACCGCACTAGAACGCTGTGAAGCAATTGGAAGGCAGCAACAGGAGGCGCGGGGCTCGTTTCTGATAAGTCAAAGAAATTACTTGGAATTGAAGTTAAACGCTTTAGATCAAGCCATAGGTGAGCTCCTGCCGAGGGAAGGTGAACTCGATAATGTTGCTAATGACACAAATACACAGATACAGCAGCGTGAAATGTCATCTCCGCTATGTCAGCGCGAGGATGTAGAAAAACAAACTCTTAGAAGACAAGTTGGTTCTCCTACGGCTCAGCCACAAAAAGAACATGTTATACGAACCCAGGAGCCAAGAAATAATACCGCTCGATTTTTTTCAAAAGATGAAGATGATGTTGACACGATCGACATTTACTTTAACTCCCAAAAAAATACCAACGAACCAAAGATATATGATCAGTCGGATGCAGTCAGCATAATTACTTGGGATGCTTCTTCCATCTTCTCGATGATTAGTAACTCCAAAACAAATGAGGATGCTGCAAGTGAGAGTGGACTTTCTGACGTTCTGGGATCCTTAATAAAAAGCAAAGGCAAGAACGATGTTAAAGATTCAGCTGATGCGCCTAAATCATCAACTTTGAGGCAACCGCGGAGAATAAACCGCGCCGTTGTGAGCCCAAGATCAATAACAGACTTTTCACCACCATCTATTCATGATCAAGGTCGGTATAAGGAGGTTGGTCATCCAATTCGCAAGAAGGTGGTCTCTGCAAGGGGACGTTTGAACCGCGCTCGCCCACAATCGACCACGGATGCTGTGAAACAGGGTGTAATGAGAGCATTAGATGAGGAAAACTCGGAGTGTGTATCACTAGATTTTGAATATGGTTATCCACAGATAGCAACGAAGCAAAAAACGGTAGGAAAAGAAAATTGGCGTCACGAAAAAACCCGTGCGGCTACCTACGATCGAAAGAGTACAGGATTGTCACAAAGAGGTGGGCTGCAGCTGCATAGAGGTCGTGATGATACATTTGACCAACAAGACCAAGACAGTGCAGCTTCGGCTGAGGATAACGATATGGGTGATGGATGTGACATACAGAGAACGAAACAGACTGAACCAGTACAAGAAGAAGACTTTTACGACTCGCTCATTCAATCTGGTATGGACGGTTACAATGCCGTTCTTGAATCTAGCATACATATATCAAACCAGCTCTGTGATGCTTTGCAAACATGTTGGGTGGATGGAGACAACGCAGACGAAAGTTCAGCTGCAGCTGCAGAGGAGGGGTCTGCAGCTGATGACTTAACAGGGGTGTACACGGAAGGGGAATCTACCGCGTTCAATACCTTGAGTTCATTTAGTAAGTGTGGTTCGACAGGAGAGAGAGAAGGCAAACTCTACGATCTCAGTAAGAGGAGATTCGTGTGATTAGAAATTAGAGTAGAGATCATGAATATGTAGTTGAATAATGTATGAAATGATTGAAGTGCATGTTTGCTATCATCTCCTGCGCTGCATCCTCGATGCTACAACATATTATCTGTTTCATGGGTATGGTACCGAGCTACTTAGCATATGGCGTGTGAGTAGGAGTACAATAGACCCAGAAACGAGAGAAGAGAGGAGGAAGGCGGCCCCCCGCCCGCCCACGTCACTTCAACAACTCACCATCAAGTCACAAAAATCTTCTTCCTCTTCACCTAATGATGACTATTCTGACATAGGTCGTCATAATTCTTTCCAAAACACCGCTAGTACTTAAGCATTAACATCTCACCATGAAGTCTACTGCAATCATCGTCGCCGCATCTGTGGCTGCCACCACCACTGCTTTCCAGCAACCAATCTCAGCTCCTCGTGTAGCCAGAGCGAGCACGTCCTTGTATGAATACATACCTTCGTAAGTTGTGTTATTCCTCCATTTTCATCACTTCTTCATATATATGCTTCCAATTGTAATTTACCTAACGCACTCACTACTTTGACTCCCGATGATACAGCGGCATGTCAAAAGAGCAATGGAGAAAAATTAAGGAGGAGGAACGTAACAGGAATAAGGGCAAAGATCTCGGAAAGGTAGGAATCACTTCTTTCAAATCACGCTCGTTCTCTGACTGGCAAAAGTCAGGTGGAAAGAATCTGTTTCCTGTTGACCCTCGCTCTGTGAAAGATGCAAGTGAAATACCATACATGCAACGTGCTGGTGGATCTGCTGACGGAGCTGACTTGAAAGGAGGGGCGAAGAAAAAGGGACCAACCTATTTCCAGATGGGTGGAAAGAAGAAGGCTCCTGAGCCCGAGCCTGTCCCCGAGAAGAAGAAGAATTGGTGGACTCTCAACTAAATGTTTATCTTGCTGAGTATTTTTACTGAGTTATGTATAAAATGGGGTGGCTTGAGTTTTGTAGTTAAGTGGTTTTAATCAACAACATGGAATTATTTCTGCTTAAGACGATTAGTTAGTCCTTTCCATAAATTCTTACACTCTTTCAAGGTGAACCCAATATCAACGACAATATTGCCATGCGCACAAACATACCATTCTCCATCTGCCGGAAATAGCATGCACGTGGATCAGAGTCGACTTCAGTTGAAATTTCGTCGACTCTTGGAAGAGGGTGCATGACAATCATTCGCTGCGGAGCTACCTTCATCAAGTTCATGTCGACAACGTAAGCGCCCTGAATGTTTCGAAGCAAACAGCAGCATATTGCTAAGTGTCAAAATGTCTTTTTACGCGGATCACTACCGAAGTGAATTACTTACCTTGACCTTCTCGTAGTCCTCAGTAGTCTCAAACCTTTCCTTCTGTACTCTTGTAACATAAAGAACATGTGCCCCTTTCACTGCCTCAGACATGTCTGAATATTCTTCCTGCTTCACATTTGAGCATTGCTCCACATATTCTTTGACGTGTGCTGGCATCTCCAACGACGCAGGCGAGCAGTAACGTAGCACCAGTTCATGCTTCAATGAACTTCTTGCGAGCAACTTTGCCAAACTATGCACTGTGCGTCCATGCTTAAGATCTCCAAGGAGCACTACTACTAATGGACCTGTGTGCGAGTTGTCAGCGGTATTGTTCCCATTTTCAACGTCGAAACTTACTGACAACTCATCCCAAATCGTATAGAAGTCCAATAGTGCCTGAGTTGGATGTTCTCCGATTCCATCTCCTGCATTGATGACAGGCTTTACGGTACCATCGCCCAGTGCCACTTGTTGCACGCTTCCCCTGGATGGTTCAAAGCAAACAGCAGCATATTGTTAATTGTCAAGATGTCTTTTTACGCGATCACTACCGAAGTGAATGTGCATACTCCTACTTACGTAGTTGGGTGGCGCAACACCGTCACATCAGTGTAACACTCTAGACATCGGATCGTATCTTCCAAACTCTCGCCCTTCTTGCTTGCCGATGTATTGCCCCCCTTGCCGCCGTCCACATGTAGGAAAGTCCCTCCCAATCTCATCATTGCAGCTTGAAACGAGCAAGATGTTCTTGTGCTCGCCTCGTAAAAAACGGAGGCAAGCACCTTGTGCTTGAGCCTATCATCACCACCTTTACTTCGTACAAGTTCTCGCATGGACTGAGCCGTTTGGAACAGACGAAGGATCCCCGACGTCGTCATTTGAGTGACAGATATAAGACTTTTCCCCTTCCATGATGAAACATCGTCCGTGAGGGTGTTTGTTATGGCTGATAGATCAATGCCAACGGAAGTCATGGTGTAGCAGAGTCGGATTGATATGATTTTTTATGATTTGATTTTGGATTTGTGGCGGCGAAAATAAAAACGACCCGCTCAGCCGAAGAAGCGATGATGGGAGATGAGAGAAGGGGTCATATATTATGTTTTAGAAGATGACAAGCAAGAGTAAGAGGATAGGCTACCATAAACTTTGGTCGGTGTAGGTATGTAGTTGTTGTTGTTAGCGAACAGCCCTCTCTAGACAGGAGTGATAATGATAATATTCGGCGTCTTGGCACAAATCAATCCCCACCACCAGTGAGAGATTTCCACAGTCCAGCTAATCCTTTAACTTCATCATCTTCTTGTGGATTTGATTTGGGTTTGGGTTGGCGGAATGGAATGTCTCCACTTTCAAACTTATTTCGAAGGTCGTAAACGAACTCCAAGCCAGCACATTCTGCACTTGTCAAATCTGGGTGCCAGAAATCTATGATTAGGACGTGCCTGTCCGAATCTGTTGGATTACCGGTTGAATGCTCAAACGATGTATCCAGAGTTGTTAGTTTGCCCACTTTCCAACTTCGCTCTTCGTCGCCTACTTTTATCCAGCATCCTTCTGGTACCTTCAAGCCCAAGTGAGATGTCAAGATGAAGTTACGACCATCTGAGTGGGGCGCAACGCCGCTCCCAGGTGTCTGTCGAGCAAAACAAACGCCTCTTACTGCCAAGGGAATGTTAAGATCACGCAATAGATTGTATGTCTTTGGGAACATAGCACAATTCTCAACATTCCAGACACCAAGCCTCTGCAGTCTAAATGCCGACCAGCCTGTTCCCATTACATTCGATTGCCATGCAGAATCTCCCGAGAATAACGACGAATCATCAGTATTTGTTTGTAAAAGCTTTTGCTCAAATTCTTCAATTATAATACCAGCCTTTGCTTCGAGCTCAGCTGCCCATGGAAAGTTGGATGCATCTGCGGCAACGTCCCAAAACGCGTTGGCTCGTAGACCATCAATGTGCTCTTCTGAGGGTTGGTGGCCTTTCTTTGCTGGTTCTGGTAATGGTAGATCTCCTCGTGCTCTCTTACAAAATGTGTGGATCCTTTCCAAACTTTGCCCCTGTTTCTCATAAAACTTTTCGATGCCAACTAGGCCCTCTTCAACATCCTCCCAGAATTGCAATTGACGCGGTGTTAGCTGTTTGGTGGCGAAGAGAGCCCTTGTTGACGATACAGGTGTAGGTCGGACAGATATTGCCTGAAAGGCACCCGTCAGACAGCTGCTACATGACAACAACGCTGCCGCCGATGCAATGTTAAGCATGATGTAGGAGGAGGAGTTAATCATCGTCGGGTTGTCTTCTCGACCTCCTGCTTCCGCTTCATGCTTCATATTATATTCCATGTTGGTTTTTTGCAAATGTGTGACACAATGCGGACTGTGTGACAGCTCTGATGTTGAGAGTGATACGCAACAAAAAATGCCCACTTTCTAGCCCCCAACAACTTTCTCGAAAGTTGCGAGCGAAGCGAGCCATCTCTGCCGAGCGGAAGAGGAAAAAAAGAAAAATGCAGTAACAAGCCTCGCCAACCTCCCCGCACCGCCACCATGAAAATATCCAACCTCCTGCTCCGATAACGAGTTTTGGGACGATGAAGAAGGACTGGCAAATATTTCAGGGGCAAAATTCAAAAGGGCTTGCCAGCGGTCCCAAGCAAAAAAAAGATGATACTTT
>JALLBJ010000168.1:0-40206 GCA_036940105.1 Skeletonema potamos
GACTAGCCCTTAGCCATAGGTACTAGTAAGTACTACTTACCTAAGGTAAGTCCTACGTCTTACTTACTATATGTTGACCTCTAGCCCTCCTTACCTATGTCCGGTCGAACACTTCTTCATTCTTGAGGATGGGAACAGAAAATTTGTTGCCAGCTGTGTGTGAGCCCTAACCTGGATTGAGTAGCGAGTGAGGAAGGCTAGTACCATAATCACTAAGCATTAGAATCTGAGAATGAGATGGCATGCCTGCATGGAGACGGTTGAGAGCTCTCTCTCTCTCTCTCTCTCTCTCAAGAGGTGGGTAGAAGTGGAATCATCATCAGACTGGGGGAATCGGGGCGGGGACACGATCTTAGGTAAGCTTGATGCAATGCAGGCAATGATATGTTTTAGATGTCATGTAGCAGTGTGTAGTTAAATTAACTCATCACACGGTATGATATTCATACTTAAGTATGAGTAGGTATGGGCATAATTATCGAGTGACTTGTAAAAGTAAAAGCAAGAACAACAATCTTAATTGTCCAAAAGATAGAGATACTAGAGGAGCAGATGGTTGTGGGCAAATTGCTACTTAGAGGACTCCTAACATATGGTTACGTTTAGGGTATATCCATGCTCGGCGTAGTAGTAGTAGTAGCTGATAATCTATTTCTAGCATCAGCCGCTAGTGCTGTCCAATCGCTTCGCCATATGAAAATTGAATTCGCAGTTGAAATAGCAAGGAGGCCAGCAAACATGCCAATCCATAATCCTTCTACTCCCATTCCAAGCGGGAGTGCGAGGAAGTAACCCAACGGAATACCAATCACATAGTATGCAATGAAGTTCAACTTGGCAGACAGAGATTGCCACCCCATCCCACGAAAGACACCCTGCTCAACACCATTTATTGAATCAGGTAGTTGAAACAGTGCCACCACGACGAATAGACTTCGACACTTGTTCAGTAGGTCCTCGTCTTTCGTAAATATTGATGCCAGGTTCTCCCGAAAGGTTACTATCAACGTTATGTTCACCAACGAAAGTAGTGTGCCGATTGCTACTGCTAAATAAGTAGCCACCTCCGCTCTATGCGCATCACCTGCTCCCAGCGCATTGCCTATTCTCACGTTCCCTGCCACACCAGCCCCAAGGTAAAGCATGAACGCAAACGATGAAACATTCATCACTATAGCATTGCATCCGATAGCTATGAGTGCCTCTTCTTGATCTGGAATAATCCCACATAGGAGAGCGATGATCTCAAAGGCACCCCATTCGAACATGAGTTGGAACATTCCTGGGATACCAAGTTCAAGAAACTTTACTACAGCCTTGAATGACAAGGCTTGGCTTGGTTGAAACCCTTCCCACAAATGATGAAATAATTGCCCGTCCATTCCTTCTTCCTTCTTTGTAGTTTCATCATCATCATTATTATTAGATATTATCATCAATTGACCCCGCTCACAATACATCATGGAAAGAATAAGAGCTGGTAACATCAAAATAGCCCCAACACTTCTTGCAAACGCCGCACCTAACCATCCCCACTCGGTACAATTCACCAGATAATATCCCAATCCAACATTGACAATGTTGGCAACAACTGCGGATATAATCATGGGAGTAGCCTCATTTCGTGCCTGAGATATCTTTCGTAACATTTCAAAGGCATAGGTAAATGGTATACTGGGTAACATGTACTTTGAAAATTGTCCCGCTGCAATTGCCACATTGGTATGTTGACCACATACCAATAAAATAGGTGTTGTATTCCAAATGATACACCCCACAAGAACGAATGTAATCATCATGACAAACATGCCAGTTAACAGATATGTTCCCATTTTGGTGGGTTGATTGGCCCCATGTGCATGAGAACATAATGTATCCAATGCAGTTAATAATCCTAACCCGGTCGACATTCCAGTGATATTGACAAACATAACTGCCAGTGCCGTAGCATCCATGTGCAATTTATCACTGTTTGTCATCCGCCCAACAAGGATGATGGTGGTGATACCCGGTAACATTTCTAAGACATATGTGACACAGACGGGTATCGATAATTCAATCATGGATTTCATTTCATCTTTGAGTAGATTGCTGTCCTCGGCGAGTGAGAGACGTCGATGTTTATGATGTTGTTTTTGTGGCTGTTGGTGAATAATATAATTGGCGGCTTCTTCTTCTGCTTCGTCGTCAATGTCGGAAGAGTGTGGAGGTTCAATTTCAGGTACCGATCCATAATAGTGATTGTGGTTATGATGATGATGCTTAGTTTGATCACAGGATGATATCCCATTGTCTCCGGCGTTGGTAGTTGCAACATTATTTTCAGTCAGCAGCAAAGACCCTTCGGACACCGTTCCCAATTGAGATGTTCTGACAGTATGAGCGCAAGCGCCAGCCGCTTCAGTTGTAGCTGAAGAAGAAGATGACGAGAATCTATGTCTCAATAACTCATCATTTATGGATGTTCGTCGAGGTGCGAAGACTGCACATGAGCTGGGAGAACTCATTTTGGTGTATATGTAAGATATTACAAGAGAAGAAGAATAAGAAGCAGCAGCATTGCTTTCATAAGCAGTAGGTGGGCTCGGAGAGGCTCGGAGAAGAGTCAAAGAAGGAGTGCGTGGCGACTTGTGTGAGCCACGGACGGAGGTGATCTTGACGCCCGCCCACGGGCACCACGTTCCTGCCCACAACCACAACATTTTTTCGAACTCACAACAAAACAATGCTATGCCACAATAATCATCTGATGAAACCACGTCTGATTGCTCATAGTCAACATGCCACGCCTCTCTAGATCAACCGCCGCCACCGAGAAGGTATCCTTCATCGAGGACGAAAACGACGACGACGACGACGAAGAAGAAGACTCCAAATTTGGCTTCTTCACCCAAACTCAATTTACCTTCAGCCAGCAACCCGCCGACCGTTCCCAAAACGTTGACATAGCACGAGATTCTGAAAATAAAAAACTCGATGATCTCAATCCCACCACACGTAATCGTATTGTTACCGACCTATCACGTATGTTACTCTTTAGGGGATTGGGGATGAAGGATCCCATTGACCGGACGAGGGTATGTGCCGAGGCATGCGGGGAAGTTAAGGGTGTGTCGAAATCGGCGTTACATGAGGCGGATAAACGGCTCAAGGATGTCTTTGGTTTTGCCGTGAAGCGTATCTCCACTGGGATGGAGAAGAATTTACCCTCTCGATTTAAGAATCGATTGTATTTGATTAACGAGGTGGCAGATGACGTGGAGGGGACACATTCACTCAATTTACATTCGGCGCATGAGGAGTCTATGACCGAACGGGGATTGCTAATGGTGGTATTGGCATTTGCTTTTTGCAAGGGTACGTCTCAAGTTAGGAGTGGGCAAATGAAGGGTGCGGGAAAGAAAACACGGTGGATTACGGAACATCATTTGTATAGCTTGTTTCATAGGGTGGATGAGAATATACCGAGTGAGCCACCCAGTGCTGAGGGGAGGAAGAAAAGTCGTGCAAGTAGTAATGGACGTCAGTCTCTTAGTGGTGGTGCCGTTGGCGAGGGGGGTGTAAGTGAAACGCCCGATATTGATGCACTACTTGAAAAATTTGTTTCACAGGATTATCTCTTGCGTGATAAAATTGACGAGGGTGATGAAACTGCTGGCAAGAGTGAGGATGGGAAAGTTATTGCCTATGCCATGGGACCACGTGCGGCCATGGAAGTTGGGAGGCGTCAGGTTGTATACTTTTGTAGTAATGTGTTGGATGAACAGCCGGATCCTACCATGTTGGCCGAGATTGATGAAGATGAGGGTGATGAGTCGAGTGAGGAAGAAGAAGAGGGGGGACAACAGGAGGAGGTAGCAGAAGAACCCAAGAAACGTGGAAAGAGGCAGAAGAGGGGATGAAGGAGGTTTTTTGTAGAAAAAAATACGTCCTCAGCCATGTATACATATCTATATGTAGTAGCGCTTCAACTATATAGTCATTGTTGTTAGTAGCAATTCTGTATCTGTTTTCTTTTTGTTTCAGCTACTTTTTACTCTCCAATGTAGCATTTTGTATCGCCTCATAGGTTAGCACTGCCTGCTTCACAGCCTTGACATTGTGCACTCGTAAAATATTACACGCGTCACGAATTCCTTCCTTGTTTTCAATCGATACCAAACAGGCAGCAATCGTTCCAAAATCTCTCTCCGCCGGGTCAGTCTCACCAGTGACCTTCCCAATAAAGCCTTTCCGACTCGGTCCAAATAAAAATGGCATATTGCCACAATTGGCACGTAGTACACCCGCACCCTTTAGCAATGACAAATTCCCATTGACATCCTTTGCAAAGCCAATGCCGGGATCAAGAACTTGGAGCCATCGTGGAATCCCAGCCGCCTCTGCCGCTTTAGATCGTTCCATCAACTCCATTACCACACCACTTAAGACTCCAGCATTCGAGGTGTAATTTGTCAATGCTTGCATTGTCTTTGGATTACCTCGCATATGCATTAAAATCATTGGAACACCCATTGACGCAACACATGATAACATTTCTGGATCATGTGTACCGCCCGACACATCATTGACAATATCTGCACCTGCCTCAATAGCCGCTTGTGCCACCCTAGCATTTCGTGTATCAATTGATATAGGGATATCCGACTCCTGTCGAATACGTTCAATTATCGGCAAGACACGACGTAACTCCTCCTCAATCCCCACTGCCTCGGCACCAGGTCGCGTTGACTCCCCTCCAATATCAATGATACCTGCCCCATCTTTCTCCATTTGTAATGCTTGTCCCAATGCAGCTTCAACCGATTTGGAATATTTTCCACCATCACTGAAGGAATCAGGGGTTACATTTAATATCCCTTGTATTATTGTTTCATTGAATACAAGCATTCGACCACGTGGTAATGGAAGAACTCTATGTGCTGGTTGTTGTTCATCATCATCTCCTTCTTCACTACAATTCTTATTCAACGCCAACAGCAACTCCGTCATTGTCTTATTCAATATCGGGTGATTGATATCATTCCCATTCATTCGTTCCATATCCATCATTGGTGCCAATACAAATTCCCGTTCTGCCATTCTCGGATGAGGTATTTCCAAAATGTCCGAATGTTGTGACAGCACTAATGAATTTGGTATTAGGTCATTATCACCAATAGTTTCGGCAGCAGTTCCCTCCGATGTTGTTATATCATACCCATCATATAATAAAATATCTAAATCGACTGGTCGTGGTCCATATCGTTGAGAGTTACCACTAATATCTCTTCCTAGTTCATTCTCTACTCGTTTGATAGCAGCAAGTAATTCATATGGGGGCAAAGACGTTTCAATTTGTACAGCTCCATTAAGGAAATTTGGTTGATCAGTAACATACATTGGTGCGGTGGTACGGAGGAAGGATGTTTGGAGGAGTTTGATAGAGCCGTTGGATTGCAGAGAAGATAATGCTTTTGCAATATTTTGGTAAGTGTTGCCCATGTTGGAACCGACTGCGAGGTAGGCCTTGCGTCGGTTTTCATCGTTGACGGCGTCGTTACTTTGGTATCTTTGCTGTACCGTTAGCATTGTTGAAGAGTGATGGTGGTATCCATATCGAGGCTTAGAGTTTGTAGTAGTAATGGGATGTATCGATGAATGGCGAAGAAAATTTGACGTCCGCGAGGCAACGGGTGTTGCAACCAATGCACGCCTTGCGGGATAAGCAAACGCTACTGATGATGCAAGAATTGCCATTATTGTTATTAGAGCTGTGACTTCTTCGATTGGTTTGCTAATCCTTATCCTCATGGCCTGCTATGATAGGGCTCTTATCAAGAAGTTCATCGTCGCCATATCAGTGTTTTTTTGTGCTTTTAATTTCTGCGGGTGGAGAGTGGAAATGGCGGGAAAATGGGGAAACGTGAAAAGACACGATCTCATTTTTTTGCAAAACCATTTCAGACTTTCCCTCCACTATCGCTGAAAGAAAATCATGACATGATCCACAAAGCTCGCGACAGTCCTATTTCAAACTCGTCGCGGCCAGCGGTTTGATCCATAACCTCAATGAAACGTTGTGTAGAAGTAGAGATCATTATCAATAGCTTCAACGATCTTCGTCTTGTCGTTCTTCGTCCAACGTTCTACAATGATGGTTCCTCAACATAGGCAATGTCCAACTCCACTATCTCCTCCCAAGAAGGGATCCAACCCTCATCTATTGACACCCACAAAGCGACGATGTGCTACAACCCCATCCAAGAAGTCCCGCATGAATAATAATATACCATCTCTCTCTCCACCTCTTATCCGAACACCAACAAAGAATAGAGACTCGGAATTCTCCACTTGGACAAGTGATCGTTTCATACCCAATCGATCCCACTTGAATGTCGACGTTGCACGTGCACATGTCGAATCGGCGGAGAAGAATTTATCCAAAACATTTGAGAAATTTGCAAAGAATATTGGGGAAAATGGTGATCCTAATTCACAATCGCCCGTCCCTCCTCCTCCTCCTCGGAGTCCATCGGGTACTCCTATTCACGATGAGGCCTTAACTCCTCTACAGGTTGAATTTCGGAGGAGGATGAGGGGGGCGTTATTGAATATTCCAATGGAGGATGCCAATAGTCGTATGATTACAAGCAATTCCACATCCAACAATAATAATGGTGCTTCTGCTACCTCGTCGATTACGGACAGTGTGGGGAATAGCAACAGAGAGAACATCTCTACAATGGTGTATGCTAGAATGCCTAGTCAGCAGGAAGAAGAGGAGGAGGCATCGTCTGTTGCACCAAGGAGGGGATTTCAACGCATGCTTTCATTTCAAGGAATGAGGGATGACTCGTCATCAGCATCATCATTCCGAACCAAATCTTCTGGATCTTTGGGCACAGGTGACGATTTCAGTAACAGTAACAAAAGCATCACCGGTGGTGGTGGTGGTGGTGGTGGTGATAGAGGGACGTCCTTATCTCCCAAACGTCGTTTGATCCGTCAACAAAGTTTCAATTTACCGCATTCTCCTCACCATCGGCGGCACACTTCCAACCCTTGTCAGTCTCCAAAGCGTGCGGAAATTGACCCTTTCTCACATGATCAGCTGCATGTTCTTCATCGGGCTGCCTCCAATGGGACAGGATCACAATTCGACTCATTATCTCAAGCTGAGAATCGGTTGAAAAGTGTGACCAAGTCAGTTGGGAGGCGTATTCCAAAGACACCGTCACGAATTTTGGATGCTCCCGAGTTGGTGGATGATTATTATCTCAATTTAGTGAGTTGGGGTGAAAATAATGTTTTAGCAGTTGCACTTGGACAATGTGTGTACCTGTGGGAGGCTGCCACTGGCAACATTCGACACTTGCTCACCCTTCAACATGATAATGACTTTGTTACGAGCGTATCTTGGGTGAGAGACAAGGCGAACTCAAATTACATTGCCATTGGGACGAATCATAATGTCGTGCAACTTTGGGATGCTGAGACGGAACGTCGATTACGTACTCTTGATGGGCACAGTGCACGAGTTGGAGCCTTGTCGTGGAATCAACACTGGTTGTCTTCCGGTGGACGAGACTCACAGATCATTCAGCACGATGTCAGAAGTAGGAATCATATTGTATCAACATATGTTGGGCATACCCAAGAGGTGTGTGGTTTGAGGTGGAATGATGAAGGAAGTACTCTTGCGAGTGGAGGAAATGAGAATTTGTTGTGTTTATGGGATGCGTCAATGTCAAGAAGAGGAAACATTAATGGCTACAATCGTTCAGAGAGCTTTGATCAGTCGAATATTGGTCCAAGACTTCACTTGATGCAACACAAGGCAGCTGTGAAGGCGTTGGCGTGGTGCCCATTTCACCGAGGACTGCTTGCCAGCGGTGGAGGCACTGCAGATAGGACAATCAAGTTTTGGAACACAAACTCTGGAGCAGTCTTGAATTCGGTCGACACTGGATCACAAGTATGCTCACTGCTTTGGTCGAAGCACCAGAGAGAACTTTGTTCGAGTCATGGATTCAGTGAAAATCAATTGATTCTCTGGAAATACCCGACAATGACAAAGATTCAAGAATTCAAAGGTCATACTGCTCGTGTGCTTCATATGGATCAAAGTCCCGACGGTGCGTGCGTGGTTTCAGCAGCAGCTGACGAAACGCTTCGTTTCTGGGATGTTTTTGGGAGCGCACCCAATGAGCGGAAGGGGAAAGCGTTGTCCATGGGAAATTTCTGTGGAAGCCCAATGATTCGGTAGATGGTACTAATGTGTTATTTGCCGGATGGACATTGAACGTGCCAGGGTATATATTTATATAATGCGTGTGTGCGGTGTGATTCTGCTAACTTAACTATGATAGAAAGCAGTTGAAAAACATCTCCCCAGCTAAATCCTCACAAGGTATTCATGTTTTGAGTAAGATATCTCATTATCCCAAGAGTGTAGCATGTTCCCCAAACAAACTCTCATAATTACTTAAGCAGTTGTCTTCTCGAAAGACTTTTCAAAGTTGGCAAAATCTTCAGCGGAACGAGCCTCACTATCATACTTGACAACACTTCCATCACTCTTGATGAAGTTGACAGTGGGGAAACTCTCCGTATTCATGTTAGCCTGGACAAACTCACGCTCCTCATCTCCACGGAACTTGTACACGGGAACACCAGCACTCTCAGCATACTTGGCAAATTCCTCCTCCATTCCCTGGCAGAATTGGCACCATGGTGCGTAAACGGCAACAATTGCCTCCTTTCCACTGTTGATGATTTCCTTTGCCTCCTCAATTGATGCAATGTTCTTAACAGCACCCTCTTCCCACAAATCACGATCGAAGGTTCGTTCGGCACCGGCAACGTGGATACCACATTCAGTCTTGGTGGATCCATCTTTGTTGGCCAAACCGACGAATCGTCCCTTTCGTTCGCAGGCATAGTCGAGCCATGGGGTTTTGTCTCCCTCGAACTTGAAGTTGACGAATTTTGTGGATCCGTCCTCTGGGATTGGGATGGTATCCTTGGCATCACTGTGTAACATTGTTATTTTTTGACAAAAATAATGATTGTATGTGGTAGTTGATTGCATCATTCAATCACATGGGAAGAAATTGCAAGTGAGTATTTGACATGCAGATAAGAAAGAAATATGACCAGAAGACACAGATCAAATTATTATGTGAAGAAGTATGTGCACCCAAAACAAAACAACGATGAACTCACCCAATAGAAGGGTATCCCTTAGCATGCAAAGGATGGTGAGGAACCTCATACTTGGCAATATAATCAAATGTATCCTCCAAAGTCCAATAAGCAATAGGGTTGCACTTCGCCAATCCACCCCCAATCGGAGCATTCTCAAACTGATCAATCCACGCCCTCTCAAATCCCTGCCACCTCGTACGTCCATTAATCATACAATCGGTCTTCAATGTCTTGAGTCCACGTTGGAATGGTTCCACCTTGCAAACTTTATCATATTGTTCAATATCTTCCTTCCACAAGTTGGCCCCATACTTTTTATCATACGCTTCCTTATCCCCCACGGGAACACCCTCCGCACAGAATACCTCGGCCTTGAAACCATAAAAGTCTTCAATTTCACGTAAGAATTCCATAGTTTCGGGGAAGAGATGGAAAGTATCCACGACCATAATCGTGGCTTTACCATCCTTGAGATATCCCATACGGTGGAGCAAATGGGTGATGACGACATCTCCCGCAATCATGGCATTGGGGAAGACGGCATTCCCATAGTTCTCACAGGCAATTTTTAATGCAAACATGGCCTGTTCCTCAAGATGCTTAAGACGCATCTCTTTTGATTCGGCAATGTAGGCTTCTTGATCGAAGACTTTATCATCGGCCATGGCAAGCGCGGAGGAGGAAAACTTACTAGCGATGATTCCATTGGTGCGTGCGGTGATGGATTTAGATGATGCACTAGGAGCAAAGGCTGAGATGGCAGAGGCTCCGAAGAGGACTGTGGCAACGGCGGTGGCGTAGGCTTTCATGATTGGGTCGTCTGTTGGTTTGATAACTACTTTATTGAAAAAGTGAGGGGAACATAATGTTGATGTGACGCTTCCACGCAAAAAGGAGGGAGCGGCTGAGATGAATTCCTACACTCATCTCGTAGGTAGACTTTAGTAGTGTCTATTATTCCGAATTGGGAAAGATACTTTTGTGTAAGTTGTCAGAGCTGAGAGAGCGAGACCTTCCTTCCTGCGCTGCTCGGCGGCGTATATATATCTTTCTCGTCAATCTATTCGTTTCAAAAGTGCATTGCTTATTGTAGATAGATATTGCTGTCGAGCATGGCGAATAAAGCAGCCAGCCAGTACAAAAATAATAACTTCTTACTTATATTTACCCACTCGCTCTCTGGAGGAAATCCAAGATGACTACCAGCCGCCTCGCAAGAGATCCCTCGTCGCTGTCCAACCCAGACCAAGCGCACATCACCCACCTCTTCTGGGATGCCTCCATCGATTTCGACGAACAAATCATCATTGCCAGGGCCACCTACACTGTTGAAATAATCGATCCATCCAGTGTCGCTAATGTAAAATTAGACACGTCTCACCTCGACATCCACTCAGTATATGTGAATAATTCACCCGCAACATTCTCCCTCACAGTACCCGATAGTACGAAATTACACTTGGGAAGTTGTCTCGAAATTCAATTACTCGACAGCACCAACACCACCGTATCTATTACCATTTCCTACACCACCACCGGGAAATGTTCGGCAGCTCAATGGCTCCCACCTGCACAAACTGCGGGGAAGCAATATCCCTATATTTTTACACAATGTCAGGCGATTCATGCTAGGTCATTACTACCCTGTCAAGATTGTCCTGCGGTGAAAATGACATATGAGGCAAGAGTTTGTGTTCCGGATTGGGCCACGTGTGTTATGAGTGCCTTGTCCAAGGAACACGAAGAAGGTGATGACGTGTCATCATCACAAACAACAGCAAACAACAATAGCAGCAACAGCAACAACAACAACAACAACATCAACAATACAAAGACTTTTTACTTCCACCAACCAGTACCCATCCCATCCTACCTCTTCGCACTAGCCGTGGGAGAATTATCCTCCATGGATATTTCTTCTCGATGTCGTGTATGGTCAGAACCATCGATGATATCTGCCGTGGCATATGAATTTCAACAGGTGGAACAATTTGTCAAGGTGGCAGAAGAATTAACATTAGAGTATCAATGGGGACGATATGACATATTGTGTTTGCCTCCTTCGTTTCCGTATGGGGGGATGGAGAATCCTTGTGTGAGTAGTATGGATGTATATATTCACCACATTTCTATCTCTTGTTTCATCTCGAATTCTCAAAAATCTCTCTCCTCTTGAATCTGATGTAAATATAGTTGACATTTGTCACACCTACATTATTAGCAGGTGATAGATCCCTCGCCGATGTCGTAGCACACGAGGCAGCACATTCCTGGAGTGGAAATTTGGTAACCAATGAAACATGGGAACATTTTTGGTTAAATGAAGGTTGGACTGTGTGGCTTCAACGCAAGATTATGGCAAGGGTATATGATGATGAAAAATTCTTTGATTTTGATGCCATTGGTGGATGGAAAGATTTGAAGGATAGCGTGGAGAATATGCCAGAGGGCTACACCAAATTGATTCCTGATTTGGGAGATGGTGATCCAGATGATGCATTTTCGAGTGTTCCATATGAAAAGGGATTTAATTTACTTTACTCATTAGAACGATTGGTTGGGAAAGAAAAGTTTGCGGAATTTACCAAGGCATATTTCAATGAGTTCAAATTTGGTGTTATTACGTCGGAAAAGTTTAGAACGTATTTTGAGTCTTATTTCAAGGGTAATGATGATGTTGTGGATGTTTCATCGTTTGATTGGGAAACGTGGTTGCACCAACCTGGTATGCCAGAGGAGCCTAAATTTGATCGAACTTTATCTGCCGAGTGTGAGGAACTTGCCAAGTCATGGATATCATTGGATGAAATTGGAAGAGGAGGAGGGAAAGGGAAAACACCCCACACTGACATCTCGAACTGGTCAACTGCCCAAAAAGTTACATTTCTTGACGCCCTGACTAATTTGTGTCAAAATCGTGGTAAGCCATTGTCTCTTGAGACTATCCAATATATGAAAGAGGCCTACACAATGCAACAAAGTAAAAACTCTGAGGTTTTGCATCGTTTCTGCATGCTTGCTGTCGCGGCTGGTGACTCGGACATTATCCCAACTGTTATCCGCTTCATTACGACACAGGGAAGGATGAAATTTGTTCGGCCATTGTATCGTGCACTGTATAAATCTGAAATGGGAAAGGATATTGCATTAAAGACTTTCTTGGCAAATAGAGAGTTTTACCACCCAATTGCCGCCAAAATGGTGGCAAATGATATGAGTGTAGGAAAGTCTCAAGATGGTGAGAGCAAGCGCAAGAAAAAAGGTATCAGTTTGATCGTTGTGGGTGCTGCAATCGTGGTGGTAGCAGCAGTGGGAATCGCTCTCCGTCGTGGAAAACGATAAATCGATGCTTTTGCGCGGATAGACGATGCTGCAGTAAATCAACAGCTGTCATTAATGTTATTAATTGGGTCTTAGGTGTTTCTACTTGGTCTTCTCCTTTAGACGTGCAAATTTCTCCCAAAGGTATCCATCTTTCACGCCTCGTGTTTGTGACTTCGTCATGTAAAGCACTAAGTTGCACGCATTAGGCTCTAAAATGGCGCTTGCAACGACTAGTGCTAAATCAGCCCTCGATACAGGAACGATATTTTTATTCATCTTTTGTAACCGTACCGTTGATGAGTCGGTTCCTGGTTGCCTTTCATTGTAGCCTGCAACTCGAATAATTGTATAACTCAGTCCACTCTGTTTGATCATCTCCTCGCCCATGTATTTGAAGTATGTTTCTTCGGCACTACGATCTTTCTTGTCTCTAAGCCTTTGTGCTTCATTTTCGTCAATGATTCTAATCACATCATCATCAGACTCCATAGGATTGGTTATCAATCGTTTGATATCGTGCTTCACCATACCGTCATTAACAACGGGAGGTATCCTACTATCACTCAGGTAGATGAATTCTGGTTCTGGTTGTCCTCGATACACCTTGATAAAGTCCAAGGCCAAGTAAAACCTGCTAAATCCAGAACTCCAACTCAGAGGATTACTTTGCCCTCGAAATCGAAATCCGATCTGTCGTATATCTTTACCCACGAACTTTGGAATGTTGCCACTCTTTACCAATGCTTCTCTAGAATCTTCTTCATCCTCCTTTGTCTGAAATTGAGGCCGCATTCTTGGTAAAAAGTCTTTGAATTCCAACCTTACCGTGGAAAATTTATCTCTCGAACGGTTCTCACTATCTCGTTTTGGCGTTTTGGATGCAGTCTTGAACTCACAAACATACTCCACACCCAATCTCTCAAATGCTTCCGTCCGTACAAACGCTTCGTATACACCACCATCACTACAGATGCGACATACCAATCCTGCAAACCCACCCACGGACAAATCTATACCCTGTTCTGGATCATTCCGAGATCGTAACCGTGCCGATGCCAACGCAGCCTCACCATATCGACCAACCTTTCCTGTGAATACTCCATGTCCAAATTTGTTTTTAGTCCATTCACATTGAGATAGGGATGCGACAACGGACGACGACGACGAAGAAGAAGAGAATTCCTTATTCACAGCTTCTTCACTTGAAGAAGAATCCTTGATGATGACATCATCTCCATCAATACCAAACAAACCAAAGTCCGCTGGACGTTTTCGAAACTTGAATAATGTACGTTTGGCAGCTTGAGATGGACCATAATCACTATGCCGTACATTCAAATAGGCATGAAGTAAATTACGTAATCCAATTCCATCGACCAATTCCGCGGATTGTTTTCGTTGATTTAATATTGATTCCAAATTGTCCCATATCCCCTCTTGTTTTTCGTTTTCTTCTTCACCACCACCACCACCTTCACCTTTTGTGTTATTATCATGTCGTCGATTCTTCCTACTACTATTACTACCACCATTCTTCTTCTTATTATTATTATTATTTCCCGCACAAAAGATGATCTTATCCACATCCGTAACAGCATATTCCAAACTTTCCATATTTCCCAACTCTCCCTGACAATACGTAACGCCTACACCTAATTTGTTTAATGTGTTGGAATATAAATCACGTACGAGGACACGTACACGTACTTTGTTTTCGAGTATGAGACGTTTGACTATGACACGACCGAGTTCACCAGTTGCACCAACGATGAGTACCTCGGGACGGTAGTCTTTGTCTTGTTCTTCGAGCCATGAGGATGAGGTTGTTATTGTTGTTGTAGATGGTAATGATGATGTTGTTGTTGTTGTTGCAACTGAAGAAGAAGAAGAAGGAGTTGATGACAATGTAGTAGTGGATGAAGATAGTATGGTACTACCATCATCTTTTAATTCCAAACTACCACCACCACCACCACTACTACTACTCAATCCCAACGAATCATCCACATAATAATTATAATAAATGGCTCGTCGATCAGGTGGTAAACGTGATGCCGTTAATGACGACTGATCTTTCGTACTGGCAATGGCGGATGCTAAATCGAAAGCAGATTCGACTGTGGAACGGAGTGATTTTCCAGCGTTGAATGGGTTGATTAGTTGGAGGATGGAGGATGATTTTTTAGATGATTCGTTATTGCCCTTGTTGTTGTTGTTGTTGTTGCTGTTGTTCTTTGTTTGTGGCATATTAGTATTGGATTTGTCATCACTGTTGTTATCTGGACCTATTGCATCATCTCGCCCTCCTCCTCTGCCATCATCCGTATCCATTATTCTATCGTGTTTTTCTTCTTCTGTTCCCCCATCGTCGTCGTCATCATCTTGAGATAGAAACAGAGATGTCAAAGATGGACGTATCATCCGTCGTATTATTGTCGGATGGTGATGATGATGATGATGTATTTTTTGAGCATGATGTAATGATGATGGTGTGTACACTGACGAATCTTTCCAGCTGATGCCGCCACCACGTTTCTCATGTGATATTATTATGTTGCCAACACTTGTCCTTATCCGCGTTGCTGTTGTATATATAGGATGCCGCTGCCACTGCTGCTGCTGAAATGCAGCTAATGACGATAACGATGGAGTTGACTGATGTGATGATGGAAAAGTCTTGGCGGCAGCATCTGATGGATGAGTATTAGGCAGAACTATCAACAGGAAGAGAGAGATTTTCCAAATGCAAAACGACCTCTTCTTTTGTGGTGGCAGAGGCGGCCCCATCATCATTTTTCTCTGTCGTATTATTATTATTATTATATCTCTCTGGTATATATATAATATGATGATCTCAGGTGTCAGTAAGTGGGTGCAATTACTGCCTGGCCTGAGCAGGGAAGATGCTTCTTGTGTGTTTTTTTCGAATCTTGAAGCAATCTACAGTGCTAGGCACGTAGGAATTAGTATGATTTCATCTGTTGATTGACAACATGCTTCTTTCAACAAAAAACGAAGTCCATATTATTCATCTTTCATCATTATATCGTATTTGCAATAAACGTACATAATATCAGCCATTCAGATGAAAGCAGACAAAAGTCATTGTTATTATTATCCACCATACGATGTTGAGCCAAATCTACGATTATCTGCGTGAGCTAATCCTCAATCCACCACTCTCACCCGGTGGTCATGGTGGTGGAAATGTTGTGGTTTCCGCCGTCCAAGAAGAAGTGGACAATAATACTGTTAATTCTTCTTCGGATCCACTAATCTTACGATACCTCCCCCTCCTCGTCCTACTAACACTCTTCTGGCCCATCTTTGTGACGTTAATCGCCACCATCATTTCCGCATCGGCATGGCTCTTTTGGTTGTGTATTGGGGCTACAACCGGATTGGTCCAATTACTATACGTCATTTACAATTTCTTCATGATATCTTGGGATTTGGCAATACTAGTCGTATTAAAAACATTTAGTATGTTACGTAGTTTGAGTAGAAGATATTATTACAAGGCGATTTTTGCCACGTATAAGTCTATGGGGATTGAACGGAAAAGTCGCAAGGGACAATTGGGAAGTCATCATATTCGACGGAGGAGGAAGGAGTGGAGTCAGGATGTTGGACGGGCTACAAATTTTAAGGAATTTTCAGAGATTGAAATTTATGAACCAACTCCTACTACTACTGCGTCTGTTGGTGGTAGTGGTGGTGGTGATGCTACGACTAGGAAGAAGAAGAAGAAGAGGCCCAATTTGATACGAAAGTCGGCGTCTGCTGGAATCTACAATATTAGTACTGGAACATTGAGGAGGAGGAGAAGGAGGAAACAATCCTCCTCCTCATCATCATCATCATCCCAAGAGGATGAAGGAGGACAAGACAACAATACTACCACAATTACACAATTCTCACCAGCATTATCACCCATTCGAACCATTGAAGAATCACCCGTGGAACTGGGGGATAGTCCAATGAGAAAAACACATAGTTGTCTTGAGTTGAAGGGAAGACAGTCGTCTTCTACGTCCAAAATGAGTAATCTGTCGTCATCATCAACATCACGATTACGAGGGAAACCAATTCGTAAAATCATCACGTCATCACACAATAAACCATGGATTACACCAATCAAACGAACATATTCATCAAGTTCACTCCCTAATAACAACAGTAGTGAACATGAATGTTTCGAAGACGAATGTGATGATGATGATGATGATGACGACGAAGAAAGTAGTCCTACATGGCAAAGAATTGTTAGGGATGATTTAGGCATGGAGGGTAGCATGCTGTTAACAACATTGGCTAGGTTGAAGGAGGCACGTGTGCAAGCGGCGTCACATGGAACAACTGATGATCCCTATTCTGCTGCTGATGATAATAATAATGACGATGATAATGACAATAATGAAGATGATGATGATGGGCTTATGCTACCGAACCTTTCCTCTCTTTCCAGAGATGATGAAGAGGAAACGGATGAGCAACAACAACAACAAAAGAAAAACGAGAGAGAGTCATCATATCACATTACCGCATCCTTTACAACTTCTTCTTCTTCTCCATCATCATCAGCAGCAGCAATACCAAAACGTAAGAAACAATGGAACGAAGATTATTCCTCCTCACTCAAAACACTCCTAAGTGGAATTGTGAAACGAAATCATCTTAGTATCGAAGATTGGTTGATTCAAGATGCACGTAGTGTCGCGGAACGTGGGCAACATTCATTGAGGAAGGAGACGCGTGATGCGATCGATCGGTACGGGGAGGAAGTGGAGCGGTGTATGGATTGGATTGCGCATGGTCCTGTGTATTTAGGTCCGACGTGTGGTGGTGTTTATGGTGGTGAGGATAATGAAGTGGAGGAGGATATGAAAACGAAACAGACAAAAACACCAGAAGATGTTATTGAAAAGCAACGTGAGGAGCTGTCGAAACGATACACTTTGGTAAAACGAATGAAACAGAATGTGGGTCATACGGCGCTAATGCTGTCTGGTGGAGGGGCCCAAACAATGTATCATTTAGGATCGATCAAGGCATTAGTCGAAAGCGGTCTATATGAACACATTCATGTAATCTCGGGGACATCCGGTGGAAGTATTTCTGCAGCAATGTGTGCCATCAAAACACCTGCTGAACTCCTCACCGATATCTGTGTACGTACTGTCTCGACTGACTATATGCTCACTGGTGAGCAGAAAGAAAAGAATATACGATGGTTTCCAACAGCGTTTGATATGGGTAAATTCTTCATCAAGAATCGAATAGTCGTTGATGGAGATGAATTCAAGCGTTGCTGTGATTTTTACTTCAAAGATATCACGTTTGAGGAGGCATACGAAATGACGAGGAAGCATGTGTGCATCACGGTAACAGCTAGCCGTGCTACATCAGGGAAAGGCATGCAACGTTTGCTGCTGAATCATATTAGTACACCAAATGTAACCTTGGCGAGTGCGGTACGAGCGAGCTGTGCAGTACCTGGATTCTTTACTGCTGCCACGCTGATGATTAAGGATAGCCGTGGAAAGGAAGTTCCTTTTGAGGTGGATGGTGTTGAATGGATTGATGGGAGTGTCCAGGCAGATATTCCTGTCAAGAGAATTTCCACACTCTTCAATGTTTCCAATTACGTTGTGTGCCAAACAAACTTCCATGGTGAGTCTATGTGCTATTTTCTTCATATTATTATTGTCTTGTTATGTATGTTGCCCATGCTCATGTGTCTCTTCTTCTCTACAATGCAGTGGTTCCTTTCATCCATAAGTCTCATCATCCAAGCATCAACTCATTATACTGGAAATTGTAAGTTGCATGAACATGCGTGAAGCTTTGTTTCATTTTTCCAACAAGAAACTTGCATTCTCTCTCACACAATTCAATGCAGATTTCAATTTTGTATGAATGATGCAGGAAATCGCTTGGCTGCTTTGAGTCAATTTGGTCTGCTCCCAAAACTCTTTGGTAATGATCTCAGCAAGATGTTCAGACAGAGGTATTATGGAGACTTGACGCTAGTACCGAAATTTACCACCGCACACAAGTGTAAGTCTGCTGAAAAAAGCAAGGATGCCACCGTGTTTCGTCTCACACTTCTAATGATTTTATTTTCGTTTTCTGTTTATGTAGTTGGCTTGAGCATTTTATCAAATCCAACCGAAAAGGACATGGATGTTTATCTACAAGGAGGACAAGAAGCTGCGTGGCCATTTATTCGGAGTCTTCAAGAAATGCTTCATTTGGAACGTGCCATCGACAAGTGTCTAAAAGATCTTGGTGAACGCCTACACTCTGTGACTTCTGGTCTAGAACTCAAACTATCTAACGATGACGTTGACTCTGTTTCCTCCGTCGTGGGTGCTTCGTATAGAGCTCGGCTGCCTGGACTAGGTCGTGAGGCAGAGCTGCTCAGAGAAAAGGTTCGAGATTTGGAGCAAGAGAATGAGCAGTTGAAACGGAAGGTGCAGCGATTACAGCGAGCACTTGGTATTTCACAACCAAAAAGTATGTTTGTTGAGGTTGATCAGATTGTATCTGTGGACGAAAGTGAAGAGCAAGAGGACTGAAAAATAATTCTGTAATATTTAGTGCAGTGTCTTAGGTCGTGCAAGCTTTTTGTTTCATAATGATTTCTTATATAATTATCACCTACTGAGCCAATCATACGGCTTCTTTCTACAATACTAACAGAATACTACACTTATGGAGCATGAAATCCAGGAAACTGGGCACCAGTCGGAAAGGAAAACATGGGCATCGGCATGGCTTTGGAAGAAGTCGACCCCTTCATTTGACGATAAAAGTTGGCGGCTTTAATGGCCGCAGTGGCAGCCGCAGCTGCTGCATTGGCTGCTGCGGCTTGTTGCATGGCATATTGGTTCAATTCTTCAATTCTGTCCATGTCCATTATACAGCTGTTGCTGGTGAGGTCAGGAAGGCAAGCTCCCATTGATTTCATGACAAATGTGTTACTCGGCATGCAAAGACTGGACTTGCCAAGGAGGTTAACGTAAGGAGTACTTTGCGAGGTAGCTGTTGCAGCAGTTGGAGGTGATGAGTGATTGGTTTTGGTAGTCTCCTTCTGTTCTGGAGGAGGAACTGGAGCAGCCGGTGTAGAAACTGACGAGAATGTTGAGGCTGCTGCTCTTGCTGCTGCGCTTGGATATCCCATGGATGCGTAGAGTGCTTGGGTGGCAGCAAATTGTGCCTGCATAGCTTCCTTCTCAATATCCTGCTTGGCTTTGCCCCCAAGGAAGAAGGAGGTGGCAAAAGCGGACATATCCATCGTAGGAAATGTATTGCTCGCGACGGGTACCGCCTTCGCACTTGCAGTAGAGTCGGCCTTCTCCTTATTGAAAAGGATGGCTTGCTTTGCCATTAGAAGCTGTCGCTCCAAATCGGCGTTTTGGGACTTGAGAGTAGTGTTGGCCTTGGTGTAGAATTGGACGCTCCTCTTTAGTTCATCGACCTACACACATGTGTTACAGACGAAGACAATCGAAAGTCGTTAGCAAGAGGAAGAGAAAGAAGCACATCTGATACACAACATACGAGCACCGATATTACCATCATCATCATCGTGGGTGGCGAGACATCTCAATACCCAGTGGCCAAGTTATATCTTACCATGACCTTCTTGCGACGTCTTGACTCAATGGCCGCTTTACGATTCTGCTCAAGACGTTTTTCTCTGGAAATGTTTCCGCCATTCGCGATCCTGCTCTTACGAGCCTTCTTGGCAGGGGGAGGCGCGAGATGTCCCTCATCATCGCCATGGTCGGTAGCTGCCGCGAGGGCGGTAACGAGGTTGTCCATTGGGTTGCTCATTGTGTTGTTCTCCGGTTTGATTTACTATGGGCTTGAGCGAGGAAACGGTTGCATCAGCTGGCCAAACGGGGTCGTCATCCTGCCCGTAATCCGAGCTCATCTGTGACGGTGGAATTAGTAGTTATACTCACGCACGTGCACTCCGCGTCGTTTGAGCATCATCTTGTCCCACTACTAATGAAAAGGATGTTTTGTGTATGTCAACTATTTATTCTCAAAGGTGATAAAAAATAATATATGTTGACGTACAGACATTATCCAAACGGTGGGCTACGGAAACCGTGCCATTGACGTGTTTTTCGTGTCGCTTGAAGTTCCGCGGGATCAGCCCGACGAACAATCGTTGGCTGACGCAAGGAGTGCGTGTGGCAGTCTGGCCGCAGTGGAGGAGAGGGCGCTGCTCCTCGCTCAATCTCTCTTGAAATGGTCGTCAAAAAATTTATGCCTGTCACTTTTACGTCGGTATGTGGTGGCCTTCTTCTCTGTTTCGAAGTGCCGCCCAATATTGACTACTTGAAAATTCTTCAGCAGCTTGGTCTTACAAAGTTGGCAAAGTATTCTCGGCTGGCTGGTTTCATGCTACCCGATCGATCTAGAACATTCCGTCGGTATCATAACAAAGAGAGAAAAGAAGAGAAATCACTGCTCGCGATGATGGGAATATGTTTTGTATTTAGCTCCTTCTTGGTAACATCGAATGCTTTCTCAACAACTTTGTCTACTCAACAGCATTATAGGAGAATACCAAAAGGATCAAAATCTTCAAGAACATCCTATTCTTCAACATCATCGGCAACACTAATCAGTAATACACATCCAAATAGAACATTTAGTGCTTCATCAACAACAGGTTTCGAAACAAGTTGTGAACAAAAAAATACAATATGTTATCCACTTCAGGTAATTCATCAAGGTCGCAAAACGACAATCAACGTCCATGAAGATGAGCCCATTTTACAAGCTTTAGAACGACAATCAACAATCGCCGACGATGGCGATCAAATATCACTAGCTCTTTCGCACATACCACATGAATGCAGACGCGGCAATTGTCTTACGTGTGCATCAAAGATTGTTGAATCATCAACTATTACCAATCAGACAAATAATAATCTGGTTGTCAACGTAGACAATGGCCTGTCGCCAACTATTGCTTCAGAGCTAACAAAATCTGGATATGTCTTGACCTGCTGCAGTTATATCATCGGACCAGGAGTAGTATTGGAATTAGATAAAAATAATGAAGCTTGGGATGTTGTCTATAAACAGAGATTATGCGATGGCGACACAAAGCAAGTTGCACTGGAAGCACAGGCTCGTTTGATGCGTAGGGTGGATGAAGAAAATGTGGAAAAGTGGAAGAGTAAAATGAAGAAGTTTTGGAGTGATTAGAAGTGAGAGTTGAACGGGGGAGTCATAAGAAAATGTTTTTTCGGATTGGAGAACTTTTGGAGAATCAGGAATTTAAATTGTGTCTTACAACCTTATTTTGAGAGGTAGAGCTTCTTTAGAAAATTACTTTCTATATCTAGACAAGTACACATCACTTTCGCTAAATCATCTTTATATACCAATCCAAAAACGTAGTGAGCTCTAACAGCATTTTTATTTTGACATGAGGTGCAAATATACTTCTCTCATTACCTTTGTTACTAAGCGTACGGTAAAGATGATGAGTGAAATGGTTTGCTATCTAGAGAAACAATAACACTTCCTTGCTATCTACGGCGGCGCAGCATCGGTAATCCCTGCGCTTTTTTCTCTCCTAGCTCTCGGCCGTGTCCGAAGACCAGCAGCCATTTTTCTCTTCTCTCTCGGCCGTGTCCGACAGACCAGCAGCCAGCAGGCACCACGCAGGAGGCGTGCTAACGTCAGCATGAAGAAACTGCTGCGTCATCTCCTCCACGATAGGAAACAATACATTTTTTGAAACGACGTAGCAGAATTTCAGCGCCTCGCATCGAAGAGCCGCTACTTATTCCTGCAGCAGCAGTTCTATTCTGTTGACGTAATCTTTCATAATATGGTAAGGAAGCAAGCGACGGTTGTGGCCGACAAAAATAATAACACGAAACTAATTAAGTTGACGGAGGACAACAACTACATCATCATACTACGCCAGGGAGCTACCAATTTTTCAACACCATGAACACAAACGAAGACGACAAAAAACGACCAGCCGAAGACGTCGGCAATTCACACCTTATGGACGGGCTCGTCGCGGTGGCCGCCGCCGCTGCTGCAATAAGTGATAGTAAGGATGACGTTGTGGGAAACAAAAAGAAGAAGCAGCGTAAACAGAGCAGCGGCAAGCACAATGATGGAGCTCAGATCTCTGCGGCACGTGCTCGGCGTCTTGAGCAAAACCGCCGTGCCGCTATTGAGTCCAGGAGGAGGAAGAAGGTCATGATTGCAGAACTCCAACGTTCAGTGGCTTTTTACAGTAAGGCAAATGAAAACCTCAAGAAGTCAAATGAGGAGTTGGAAGCGAGCCTTTTGATTGCGAAACACAAGTTAAACCAAACAGATCGCGCTGATAGTGCGGTTGCAACGGAAGGGGGCGTGAAAACACCGGAGGACGAACGCATTGTGGTAGAAAGCTCTCCAGAACCAAAGATTGAACAACAACCCGCTCCTGCTGCCATTTCTGCGACATTTGCTTCTCTCATGCCTCCAGTTAACTCCCTACATGCAGACCAAGCTCAATTTTCCGCAATGCAAGCTGTTTATGAAAACATGGGCTACCCAGCCGCTGCGGTACGGTCGGCGGCAAGCGGCATTCCACAATTCGATACAGGATTAAATGATGCAAAGAAACCAGATCCTGTATCAGTTGATAGTGATGAATATATTCAAAGTCTTGAGCAGTTTGCCATGCAAAAGACAGCTGCGGCCAACGCCGCCACTCTAGCTGCCAACACAGCATTGCGCATCGCGAGTTGGCATAAGATGATGAAGGCGTCGGGGCAGAAAGCCGAGATACTTCCGCCGCCGGTGCCATCAATGATGGAAGAGAAGTGATCTTCATCGATGTAATGTGTCTGTTTGGTTTCATGCCTACAATTCCCTTCAAACCTCTCATAAAAATTAAACTTGAATCAATTAGCCTATAATGCAATAGACTCTTCCTTTCCCAGAATTTTCTAAAACATTAACTGTAGCGATAGAGTGCCTAAGTAGGGCATCTGGAATGCCTTTACTTCCTAATGGTGTATACTGTTGCTCCTCGCAACACTCGACATCGATTTTGTCACTAAACTCTGAGTTGATCTCAACGTGCCATTATCACATCTTCGTATGTTTCATCATGAAATTATCATAATCAAGTCTCTTGCATACTTACCTTTGCCAGCATACCTCGCCCAGGTATCATTCACTTCAAACCACTCATGTAAATGTGAAACTAGTACTGTTTTCAATCTTTGCAAAGAACTTACAACAAAGATCTTAAGATTAAGGTCATTAGTCTTCTACGGAACTTTTTGAACAGAACTTTTCCTTTATTTTTTATCAACAATATTACTTAGTTCTCAGTAGCAATCTTCTGAGATCTGCGAGTACTCCTCCTCTTAGAGATCAATGAACGACGAGCCTCCTTCTGCTCAGCAAGACGTTGGGCAACAACCTTCTTGTATGCAGCGGCATCCTCCTTGTTTCTAAGAACAGACGCCAACTTGGCAGCCTTTCGTGCCCTCTTTCGTTGAAGAGTAAGAGGTGTGACCAAACGTTGGATCTTGGGTGCCTTGCGGACCTCCTTGCCCTTCTTGTTGGTGAAAGTACGGGCGATGACGTATTTGGTAACATCATCCTCCTTGGTCAAGTTGAAAAGCTTACGGATCTTCTGAGCACGCTTGGGTCCAAGACGACGGGGGATAGAGTCATCGGTAAGTCCAGCAATTGGGCTGTCACCAACCTTGACAATTGCCAAGTTGAGAACGGCAATATCATGTGAGACGATGCATCCACGGATACTCTTGCGCTTGCGCTCACCCGAACGACGCTGTCTGTAACCTTTGTGTCCCTTGTGCATCAAAAGGCGCACACGGTGGTTAACGAGGATACCCTGACGCATGGGGAATCCCTGCTTATCGTTACCTCCGGTGATGCGCATAACATATCCGGCGAATTCATCTCCGAGGACGCCTCCGTCTACCTCTTGGGCCATGCGGCGCTCATAGAAGTTTTGGAGACGCTTTTCGTCATCGATTTCGATAACCTTTTGCAATCCAGTGCTAGGGCAAGAGATATTGATCTGTAGGGTGGGGTAGAAGAGAGGATGGATGTGTTAGAATGATTTGAAAAGACATGAGAGAAGAGGTGACGTAATGCACCATTGATTTTTCATTTTGACATGTGGACAAAGCTCTCCAGGAATATCTGAAAGGTAACGGAAAACTCTGATGCTGCCGCTATTGTCCATGTGATTGTATTTCCTAGAGCAGTATCACGGTGATATCATCACCAACACTCCTCTGAACGGTGAAAGGCCGACCATCAGAGAGCCTACACACTTGTTCATAATATGACGTGCATGTACACGTTTATCGGCACCACTGGCCGTCCAATTGCACCACCAGAGCTTCATCCACATCCCAGACTGCATATTAACAACGTTATTCTCCAACTTGCCTTCATGGTTGCTTGTGTATTAAGCTATTGAGTTCAACTACTACGAGAGAGGCAACAACAACGCGAGAGATGGCAGCAACGCGGGTTTTCACGTGGGAGCAGAGCCACGATGGTAGGAATTCAATACGGTTTGCTTTTTAGTAAGAGGTAGAGGAAAGGAGAATTGGGGAAGGCAGGGAAACGGCGTATGTCAGCTCCTGTGCTGCCATAAAAACTGTAAAACGAAATCCAAAAAATCACAGCACCTATCTCATCGAGCACGATGATGATGTGAAGAGATTCGATAGATAGTCGTAGAGTTGGAGACACAGACCGACCAAACAATGGCACTAACCACAGCCGAACGTAATAAACGCAAACGTGAGCGCAAGAAGCGTGAACGTGCCGAGGCTCAAAGGCTGCAACAACAACAGCTAGAAGAAGCGGCAAAATCTCAAAAAGATGAAGACGACGTTGATGTGCAAGTGGAGATTGAATATGTCGCGGAACCTGCACCAGAAAATAACAATAATCATAATCAGGGCGATGATGGTGATGAACAGGATTTACAAGCGGTGATGCGTCGTTTTCAAGATCGTGCTGCTCTAGTCTACGTCACCGATGGCGAAGAGGGAAATAATAATAATGACACCTCCGGAATGGGTACGTCCGATTCAGCCAAAGAGAAAGACACTGACAATCTCGATGATGAAAACGCAACAACACTTAGCAAAACAAAACTAAAGGCCATGTTCCGACCCACAGTGGCCGAATTAAAACAACGCTCTCTCAATCCTGAATTAGTCGAGGCACACGATATTACTGCACCCGATCCGGACTTTTTAATTTACCTTAAGGGTATACCCGGCACTGTCCCCGTACCAAGGCATTGGGGGCGGAAACGAAAGTATTTACAAGGAAAACGTGGTGTGGAAAAGCCTCCATTCGCTTTACCGGATTTTATTGTCAAGACTGGGATATGTGATGTACGAGCTGCCACGGCAGAAGATGATGCGAAAATGTCCGTGAAGCAAAAGAATCGGATGAGGGTTTCTGGTAAAGGGGGTGGTGTGGATGTGGATTATCGAACGTTATATGAGGCTTTCTTTCAGCATCAGACCAAGCCGGAGAATCTGACTGACTTTGGTGATTTATATTATGAAGGAAAAGAGTATGAAACGGCGAGATCTTCCAATTTTCGTCCGGGTTTCATGAGTGAACGTCTTCGAGAGGCGTTGGGGATGGCAAATGAATATAGTCCACCGCCATGGTTGATTAACATGCAGAGGTATGGACCACCACCGTCCTATCCGAATGCGAGAATACCTGGTTTGAATGCCCCGTTGCCCACGGGGGCGAGTTATGGATATCACGTTGGAGGGTGGGGCAAGCCACCTGTGGATGCATTTGGTAGGCCATTGTATGGTGGTGATCCATTTGGTCAACCAGATGTCCCGAACAAGGATGTGGATGATGAAATGGAGGACATGTATGGATTATCCGGTGGATTGGTCCCGGGGGCAGTTATTACCAGTGATGGAAAAGCAATCGGTAAAAAGAGTTGGGGGGCTTTGCCGAATGCGTTTGGAGATGGGAGAAGAGATAATGATGAAGGCGAAGAAGAAGAAGAATCTTCATCAGAGGAGGAAGAATCGTCCGAAGAAGAAATGGAAGAATCTGAGGAAGAAGATGGACATTTGGTGGTTCCTGATGGCACGACTGATGCAGAATCACGTGCTGCGGGGATGGACTCTGTCCTACCTGATGGTGTTGATAGTGTGGTGCCATCATCGGCAATCGACCTACGTAAACCTGGTGACGAAACTCCAATGCTTAATGCAGGTCCAAAGCAACTCTACACTGTGTTACAACAAACAGCTGTGGATAAGGGCGACTCAAATGCTGTCTTCGCATCGGATCACGCCTATGTTTTGCCCGGTGCCGGTCCTGGATCTGGTGTTCCCGAGGGAGCTGCAAGCGTTTTATCAAAGGCGGGACCAGCTGGAGATGGAAAGAAACGAACAAGACCAAAAGATGACGAGGATGAAGCTGATGAACTTGGAAAGAAGTTCAAGTTCTAATTATTGGAAATTCTCTTTTCAAAAAAAAAAGCTTATATTACCGTTTTATTTACATCATGTGCACACGCATACATACGTCTCTACTACATGTTATCGCCTTGTACAATCCCCCAAGCTGGCTCTAGTGGATCGAGAGGCATTGTCACGTTAACATATATATCAGACAACTTCTCATCTGCTTTCTTCAATCTTGGCCACGCAATCTTTGCTGTCACTGGTCGATGATCCGAAAGAACAGCACTTCCTTCTATTACAATTTTGTCACGTTGCACGGCCAAAATTCTAGTCCCTTGAGTGTCCAAATAACCCAATGCAAGAGCAGAGCACCGTTCTCGTTTCACACGCTGCCCATAATCGTTTTTATCATCTCTTTTTGCCAAACGCAGAAAGATATGATCCACGGAAACTCTATTGCCAAGGTGATCACAGTGAGTCGTCCCTATGTTGACAGGACCACCCACATTCGTCAGAAGTTGATTGGCGGTTGCCGATACGCAATTCACGAAGTTATTCTCTTCAACAAGAGCAGCTGCTGGACTGCAGCTGTTGGAGTTAAAGTCTCCACAGACGATTTCTAAGCAATTTTTGGAAGAATTGGATGTATCCCATTCATTTCTTGCTCTGGTCAGAGCATTTAGTATTGTGTCCGCTTCTTTCTTTTGTCTCTCATTGTTGATTACAGGGTCTTTATCCCCCGGAAAGGAAAGATGCGAGTTGGCAATGAAAACATGTCGTCCACCTTCTCTACTGTTGGGTAATCTTTCTCGGCATTGGATAATTTGTGCTATTCTTTGAGGGCCAGTCATTACTTTATCAGATTTGACCAATTCCAATAAGCCATTCTTTCTCACTAAACAACACATGCCATCGTCCCTGTCAGGACGTCTTTCCGACACTCGTTCAAACGTTTCACAAATAGCTGCATCAAATACTGTCGTGAAAGATTCATCAAACCACCACTCTTGAAGTAAAATAACATCCGATGAGACAAACTTCTCAGCGATATAACGGGCAACACCCTCAGCTCGAGGGCGCCACCAATCTTCTCTTTCTGATTCTCGTTGATTGAGATCTGGGTTTGGTTGATTCGGCATAGATCGATGTACAGGTGCCAAAATGTTGAATGTTGTAATGGTCAATGCTTTGGCCATAGATGCGCCCCAGACGAAAAGAAGAGGGGCAGAAAACAATGATGATAATACTGCCGCCTCCTTTTTCATGTTGTTGTGGTGGTTGGGCTCTCCTCTGCTTTATGGCAGGATGGCTGCTGCTACCAAATAATAATACCCTTGTCTTACGCACGACGAGGCCTACCAGCTGCCAGCGCAGCTGCTTGCAAGCTAAAAGTTCTGCCGGCAGAACTGAGACGCAGTTGCATCATCAATACGTCACACGAGCTAAATTGTTTTATCATCTTGGCTAAATTGATAAAACTGCATGAACTGCTGACGTACTTTTCTTCACTTCAGTCACAAACTCTCTCTTGGATCGAGCAGCCAAGCAGCATTCTCAACCACCACGTCGGCAAAAAGTTTTTCTGCTTACGTCATGTACGGTCGTGCTTTCATCAGCTGATTTCAGCACATAGTTTTGCTCATAATTTTTCTGATCAATCATCGAAAGAGCTCACACTCACTATAATATCATCTCCAGTAGCACTACCCTCCCTTTCATCACCTTTTACCTCCCAATCACAATGAAGTTGAACACCGCCTACCTTAATAACACGCGCGTTTCTGACGAGTATTTCTTCTTCTGCACTCCGGGAAACATCTCCCTCGTTACTACTTCGGAAAATACTCTTACCAAAAGAGCCAAGACATTCAAGCTGCCCCGCCGATCTGCCGTCGTGGCAACCTATGCCTTGGCCTTAATATTGGTGTCATCGCCATCGGCTGATGCCTTTGCAAACATACACGCCTCCGGTAGCAACCTATACACCACCCAGCTCAACTACCGCTCACTTCATCATGGCCCAGACGTGGAGCCCTTGACCGACATGGAGAGGCTAGGAGCCGACTTCACCAAGATGCCCAAGGACAAGCTTGATCGCTTTGGACCTGGAAACTTTGAGCAATACACCGATAGCACCTCCAACGACTTCGATGGAGGAGACTCCGAGAGTGGCCTTGTGGGAGATGGCCAAACCGGGCTACGCAAATTTGGCTACGATGTATCTCCTCATCTTGCGAACACCATGGCCGCCAGATATTCATCTGCTTATGATGACGTTGAGATATCTCCGACAAGTGCCATGTCCTACGCCGAAGAGCTCATGCACACAAATCCAAGCATGGACGAGATTCGTGCAGTGCAGCTTCAGAATTGGGCTACTCAGCAGGAAATTGCCTCAGCCAACAGATACATGAACGAGAAGATTCAAGTTCACTATGACTATGAGGCAGATGATGACTATCCTGACTATAGTGTAACATCTTTTGATCGTCTTCCCATGGAAGTCGAAGCTGGAGAAGAAACAGTCGACTGCCTGATTACATTGGCAGCACCACTCAATGGTGTCGCCTCGCACGAGATTGCCGTGAAGAACCCGTACATGGGCTTTGCCAAATTCCGCACATACTTTGTAGGCGACGCAGCCGACGAGTGGACGGTAACACCAAGCGATGGTTACCTCAAGCAGAATGAGCCGACTAATTTCGTTATAAGCTACCGCCCGCAGAACCCAGGTGTAGTGTACGGACACTTCGTGATTGAAACGGAAGACTTCAAGAATGTGTGGAAGGTGGTTGGAAGTACAGGAGAGTACGAGTTTTGAGTTGATCGCAATCCAGATACATAGTGAAGGCTGAATCGCTAAGGGAGCGACGTGAAGGTTGTACAGAATTGAACATAGTGCACTAAATTTTAATGTTGATCACCTCTGATAGAGTTTCTAAAAAGTGGAGATAAAATATTGTTTGGACTTCGCAACCGAATTAAGTCAACAAGGATTGACAACATAAATTTATGAATATTACATACAATGAAAACAGGCTCTCGTATGTCACAAACGAGCAAATAAGCCGTGCCCGTGCATTTCTTTCAACACATTCATTTCCATGGTTTGCTAATCTTCAAGCAGCCAACTGCAGCTTCAGCCCCTTGATGTTGAGGAGCTTCGTCACTAGAAACGATCCGTTGGCGGTACAAAACTTTATCCAAGGAGAGCTTATCGGGAACAATACATTCCACCAGACCATCTCTGATCAACTCTTCCAATATGAAATTGATTATTTCAATGGTTGAAAGAGATCTCAACTCGAGCCAACTAGTGGGGACCTCGTAACCCCATTGCTGCAATTGGACTTGAAGGAGAACTTCGTTCCCAGATAGAACATTTGTACCAAGAGCAAAATAAGCCATCGCTTTGAGGGTGTCAACGGAGTCTTTGTTTAGAGAACCGTCCGGTTGACAAAATTTGTCATACCCGTATAAGTGTTGCTTGGAGGTGGGTCTGCGCATGTGATTCAATTCCGCCCACACACGAGAACAGGCCATGTAATCAAATATTGAAGGTTGCAGTACCTTGTCGGTATCTTGCGGGGAAGCCTTGGCAAGACTTTTGTTGAAAAACGCGCTCGACTTGGCGTACATGGCAGTAGGAGGCGCACTCATGTCAACCTCTTCGTCTCGAGCGAAAAGGGATTCTTGTGCTCGCATCCTTTCGGAAATATTTCGCTTCTGGCGGCCGTTGCCAAATATCAGGTTCCGATACGATGTTTTGCTAGAAGAACCTGCAAACGTGGGGATTTGGCTTTGCACGTTGTATTCCTTGCTATTCTCCTCGTGCTTATCCTCTATGGCAGTGCACGTGGCCAAGTTGATATCCCATGTGTTCATGCTGCAGTACCAAACATCGGGCAACTCTTCGGCGGAGATACGAGGCGGCAGTCTCCTCCACTTTTCACACTTCTCACATTGAACCCATTCCTGCTTTGGCACATCCTTCCCACCTGGAGCAGGGCCCTGCTCTTCTGGAGCAGTATTAGCAGTATTGGGGGCGTTGGGAAGTGTCTTTTCTTTCTCTTTGTCGCTGCGTGGAGGACGCCCACGTCTCTTAGGCTTCGGCGGAAGGGGCTTCGGTGATTGGCTACGCGGAGAGGGAGGAGCGACGGTAGCTTCATTGATATCTTGATCGTTTGTTCTCCTGTCATCAAAAGTAGTAATGCGCGCATCAAATTCAGCTTCTTTATCACTTCCCCTCGGCGAGGGTGAGGCGGATCTCGCCCTCTTTTTCAACTCAGCCTCCTTTGCTGCAGCTTGTGCCTGCTCGAGTTGAAGTTTCTTCATCGCCAACTTCTTGGCCCGCTTCTTTTCTTTCGCAACTTCCTTCGGGGTTTGCTCAGCCGCTTCGCAGTTATTACGTTTCGGATCATGCGTGTTGAGTTCACAAAACCAGTGTTCTGGCAAGCTGTCTAGATTGACAGTTGCAGGAAGATGACGCCATTTGTGACAACGATCACATTGAACCCATGGATCTTCTTCTTTCTTCGCATTCATAAGAAGCGGCATCGCCATACTGTCCTTGACACTGTCCTTGGCACTGTCCTTGGTCCTCTTGGTCTTCTTTTCGGCAATCTTTTCAGCCGCCCGTTGTGCTGCCTTCCGTCCTACTCGTGCCATCGCGAAGGCATTATCATCTTCAGGCGTATCTGAAGTCAATGATCGAGGGGATTTGCCCGCATCCATGTCCATTACATCGCTCATTGATACATCCTTATCTTGATCAATAGAATCCTGCTTCGACTTTTCAATTATCGAATCCTGCTTCAGCTTTTCAATCTCTGTCATTTTCTTCTTCCTTCCCGGCTTCTTGCGTTGAGGAGGGGCCACTCCGTCAACACCGGACACCTTCTTCGATACACTGTCCTCCTGGATTTCACCGTCTGATTTATCATCTTCGCTGTCGATACTCTTCCTCTTTGATAATTCGGTCACACCTGCAACAGTGCCTTGCGGCTCTTTCAACTTTTCAATCGACTCAGTTGACGGCATCCAAGCGACATGAACATTTTTCAAATTAGAAACATCCTCCATAATATTTGCATCCTCACCCTCATGAGACAGCTTCACCTTCTTCTTACTCTGTGTCGCCTCGTTCATGGCATCCATTATTTCTTCCTCCATCTTTCTCTTGGCGGCAGCAGATAAACCAATCCTAATACGCAAAGGACCACGTTTCTTCGCCACGGGAGGTTCCTCTTTCGGGGGACTACTTGCCACCTCCTCATCCTCGTCGATTTCGCCCTCCTCCTCCTCCTCATCATCATCATCGTTATAATTGTCCTTTTCTGTACCTTTACTCTCCTCCTCTTCAGCCTGTCCACCTTTGACATCCTCTCCATTATTAATATCCACATGCGATGGCATTTTCACCGGACCTTGTGCTTCACTCACCTTGGCAGCAACAGCAGCGGCATCATCAGCGGAAGAAGGTCCTGCAAACGAGGCACTTGAACATGTCGATCCACTACTTGAACTTGCATTTTCATCTTTGGTTTCCTTTTCCAATCCTATCTTCTTGGGTGGTGATGATGATGATAGTAATAATGGAGCAGAAGTAAGAGCAGTAGTAGATGTCGCTGCAGCACCAATACCACTGCTAATGGATTCATCAACCTTTTTATCGTCGGTATTATTACTCGGTGGTGGTGGTGGTGGTGGCATTGATTCTTCCTCCCTTAGTGGTAAGGATGTCATATTGGGTACATCCGTGTCTTTGGTAACTATTGGATTCAAATAACCCTGTGCCATGAAAATTCCAGGGTGGTGGTTGTTATTGTTATTGTTGGGTTCAACATGCACGAATGGTGTGGAAATGGGCATGGTGGGAGTAGGAAGAGAAATCGTTTCAACAATCTCCCCTTCCTCTTCTTCTTCGTCTTCCTCTTCGGAATCATCTGCTTTTTCTTCGTTATCAGCAGTAGCACTGATACCACCCATCATCATATCTTGTTGCTGCACCTCTTCCTGTATTACTGCTGTTGGCTGTTCCTCCGTATCGAATGATGCTGCTGCTACTGCTGCTGCTGCTGCTGCTGCTGCTACCTCTGAGATAGAATCAAGATTATCCTTCGTTTGTTCTGCTTTTTCGTCGTCGTCGTCGTCGTCGTCATTGTCTTCAGGAGGGGTAGACAATTCCTTTTCTTGACCCTTCTTTGGAAAAATAGTAGTAGTAGTAGTAGTGGTGGTTGTGGTGGTAGTAATAGTAGTATCCACGTCCATCCTTCCTCCCCCCGCATCCTCCTTTCCACCACCACCACCTTCCCCACCCTCCATTGTTTCAGACAAAGTAGTAGTAGTAGCAGTAGTAGGTAGAAGAAGTGGAGGAATAAACGTCTTCCCTATCACCACCTTCTTCTTCTTCTTTTTCTTCCCATCATCATCATCCTCCTCCTCCTCCTCCACATCATCATTATCATCATTATCATCATCATCACCACCATAATGAAGAAGATGATGACAATGCACCCCATTATTCACATCATCCACAATAATATCCTTATCTGGAAAATCCGCAATTTCACTAGTACCATCATCATATTGTATTTTAATTTTTTTACCCTTGTTGGTAACGTGGACGATGAGACCTCCGTACCATTTGATAAACTTTTTCTTTTTCGTGATTGTGGTGGATGATGATTTTTCATTATTTCCAATACCGATACCAATACTATCAATATTGTTGATATTATTACTGTTAGTAGTAGTGGCAGTGGTAGTGGCAGCAGTAGTAGTATTGTTGTTGTTGTTGTTGTTGATAACTAGTACATTTTTTTTGGTAACAAAGCGTACTTTGACACGTAATCCTGGATGGATCGATTGACGTTGTATTTTATGGGGGAGGTGACGTATATGTTCAATGATTTGGGGTGTGGGTGGTTCCACTGTTTTGAAGGAGGAAGAAGAGGCAGAGTATGGTTTTCTGGTGGTGTTGATGTTGTAAGAAGGCTTTTTGGTTTCGTTATTATTGTTGTTGTTGTTGTTGTTGGGATTGTTGTTGGGATTGGTCGTAGGTCTTTCCCCCGCAGTGGTAGTGGTGGTGGTGTAGGATGATAAGTGTTGTTGTTGATTTTCTCTTTCGACGTTGTGACTGTCGTCATGACGACCATGATGATGATGATGAGTATGATAATATCCCCTCCCCTCTTTATTATCACCCTCATTATCATCATTACTATCATCACTTCCACCCCCCTTCGTATTACCCTTCGTTTGCTTCCGTTTCCACTGAGTTTGAATCATACTCGCCGCATCTTGTAGTTGTTGTTGTTGCTGTTGTTGTTGCAAACGCTTCTGTCTCTTTTTCTTAATTTTCATTTTGGATAATTTCTTAAGTCGTTTGCGTCGATGTTGTTTATCATCATCATCATCATTATTGTCGTCTTCTTCTTTTTTCATACCACGTCCATGCGGTGGATGTAGTAGTACGTGCCCTTTCGATCGATGGACATTTTTATTCTTCTCATCATCATCCGAGGATAAGTCTGCATCAAATAATTGTTTCGCCTCACGATCGACATCGCCATCATCGTCATCATCATCGGAGGACTTCTCTGAACTACTCGACGAGTCCTCACTACTGCTATCATTATCATCATCATCATCACTGGAACTGGACGTACCACTACTGCTGCTACTGCTATCCTCCTCTGACGAGCTGCTGCTAGAGGAACTACTAGAGCTGCTACTACTACTAGAGGAGGTGGTGGAGGAATCATCATCCTCGTCATCATTATCGTCCGAACTGGAGAGGGTGGAAGAGGACACATTTTCTTCTTTGAGAGGGTCACGTATGCCACTGGTTACCAATAGACCACTACCACCACCACCACCACCACCAGCAGAGGCCAATAGTTTCTTCTTCTTCTTCTTCTTCTTCAACTTTTTCAATTCTTTCCGACGGTGAAATTCCTTATTATTATCCTTCCTATTATTGGACAGTAGTGCTCCTCTGGTAATAGTAGTAGTAGTAGTGTTTTCGAGTGATTGCTTGAGGGCTAGGCGGAGGGAGCTCATATTGTTGTTGTTGTTTATATATGTTATTGTTGTTGTTTATATGTTTATTATTATTTATTCTTTTTGTTGATGCTGTTCTTACCAACCCATATATATATTAATATCCAATAATAAATTCAACATGGTTGGTTTTGGTTGTTTTGAAAACAAAAAAAAACGAAAAAACACACGCACACACAGTTGGAACTATTGTACAATATCTTAGGAGCGAGTGGTGCCAGACGTTTTGTTGGGCCATGGTGCTTGCCCTCTTTCTATGGCCGGAGAAAGAATGTACAATAATGTTCTAATAATGTTGTACCTATTAGAATGTGATTTCGGGGGTGGGGGCACCCCTCCCAACCTCCATTGCGATCGTTTCTCTATCGTGCTCCCTTCAAAAAAAACTGCACGACATACTTAACATCATAGATACACAATCATAACAAACGACAACAACAACAACAACAACAACAACAACAACAACAACACACAATAACAAACATAAAATGGCAGACAACAACCACAACCACCATCTTCCCCAAGAAGAACAACAACAATCTATCTCAAAAGAAACAGATCTCAAATCTGGTCCCTTTAGTGTACTCTACAAAGCTGTTAAGGGAAATACACAAGTTTTAATTAATGTTCGAAATAATCATAAATTATTGGGTAGGGTGAAGGCTTATGATCGTCATATGAATTTGTAAGTTTATATATTAGATATATTATACTATGTATATATATATATATTATATATATGGATAATTTGGGGTGTAATATTATGTTGTTTGTTACATGAGTACACTCACCTCTCTCTCTCTCTCTCTCTCGCTTTCTTTTACATATCGACAATCCACACACATAATACTACCTACTAATATTATATATATTTATAAAATAGACTACTCGAAGACGTGAAAGAAATGTGGACAGAATATTCCAAGGGGGGTAGTAAATCACGAAATAATAATAATAATAAGAGAGGTACAGCTATTAATAAAGATCGATATGTTAGTAAAATGTTTTTAAGAGGAGATTCGGTAATTTTGGTGGTGAGTAATCCTGCTGCGTTGGCGGCGGGAGGGGGGGGGAGTGTAGCTTGAATATATATATGGAAAGAAGAAAAGACGTTTGTGTGAAGAAGAAAAAAGATTAACAAGAGAGAGAGGAGGATTGGATCTGTGCAATAATAAAAGAATAATGATAATGGAGAGAGAGAGATGGGATGGCAGAGAGGATAGTAAACATGTGGGGGATGATATATATCGGAATAGATATAACAAAGAGAGAAAGATTCTCTCTTGAAGAGTTCTATGAAATATAATTTATATTATACATGTTATACACACGCACGCACACACAAACGAGGGGTATGAGTGCCAGAAATCACATGGATTGTATGTAGTACTGGCAGATACAATTCATTCGTTCCTATATAACCATCTTGATTGTACCCCTCTCCAACAGAGTGCTTCTTCCCTGCAAAAAAAAACACATCATGACACATTTTTTTATGGTTGGAACACGTGAAAAGGAAAACGCTCTTTTCCATCCAAATTCGAGGGGGTGCCACCGATATACCCCTGTAATTCGACTGCTCTCTCCTCTCAGTGGAGACTTTTTCATTGCAACTAGCCTTGTCATCATTCCTCAATACAATTCGACAAGGGTTCAAGCCAGTGCTGTGAGTTTTTTGCGTCAACAATATTATATGTTTTTCTATTTTTCAGTCACAGATATGGTAATCAAATCTTGTCCGTCATTCTATAAAGAACAACTTTGCATTCTTGTTTCACTAGTACTTTTACAAATCTATACACAACAAGATACTTTACCTATTCAATCAAAACTGCTTCAGAAACGTAAAAGTCAAATCCAATATGTTTTCAGAAGCCTCAAACACATCGGCATCTCCCAACGCAAGGAGTTTACCTACACGACGAAGTAAAAATTTGGGTAGCCAGAACCCTACGTCACAAAAGTTTTGATGCTTCGTGTTTGGTATAACATGTAGTGTAGATTCGGGGATTGTGGTATCATGTTTATTGTGTGTATTGATATTGTTGGCAACCTTTATTGTGGAGGCATACAGTTTCTTGTATCCTTCAAATTGAGCCGAGTTGATAAAAATAGACGGAATCGTTAGCCCATCCGTGTGCTTGATAATATGACTCCTTTCATTCCCATTATTAGCACCATGGGGCCAACTATTACCAAAAGCTTCTGGGGGGAAATCGAATTCATATCCTTTTGAAGAGAAGTCAATATGAAACCAGCCGTCTAGAAATACTGCACATTGAAATCGTTTTGGTTCAATTGTCGCGGCCAACGCGCATGTGGTGGATCCGTAACTAAAACCCGATGCAATCACCTTTCTATTATCTAAATTTGGTCTAATTTGTTGCAAGATGGGATGATCGTAATCTTCACCACCACGTTCTTCTCCAAGTAACCATTTCGTCGCATACAAAAACTCCTTGGCTCTGTAGGAAACTTGTTCTAATCGATGACTAGGAGAATAATCATCTCCAGATGGTAAATGTTCATAATATTTACACGTTCCATCTGGCATGGGAACTCGAGAACTACTCCCGTCACGATGATGAATACAGGCTACGACATATCCCCGTTTGGCAAGCGCTGTACAGAATAATGCATTTTCTTCTCCGGTGCCTGTCAACCCGTGGCTAAACATGACAAGGCTTTGATGACTCCGCTCTGTTTCGTTATTATTATTCAGTGGTGAATATCTAACTGGAGAATCAGTTGTTGTAGTAGTAGTAGTGGTAGTAACGAGTGCTGTATCAGGAATCTTGAGGAATCGAGCAGGAAAGAATAATGAAACCATCCACATGAGTGGTCGTAGGATAAATCGATATAACTTCGTGGTGTGACGAGCAAGTGCAATGTGTGCTAATCCCTGTAGCACATAGCCAACTCTATTATTGACGAAGTATCTTGCCTGTTTTACCCGACGTGGTGTTGGTGAGACGGTGGTGGTAGCAGGGAAGAATAAACGAATGGGTGGACGTTCATGGTTGGATGCTGAAGATGGAAGATCGAGCACACCAACGTACGGAGCATCACCTACCAAGAGACGATGAGGTGAGTGAAAGAGAGGCATGACCTTCATGGTAAGAAGAAGTAGTCGTCGAAAGATGATGTCGCATTATCTAAGCAACAATAACTGGAAGAAGAGCTAGAGAGCCTGCCATGATGATGAACCTCGATGAACACACGTCAGAGTCAAAGAAGGGCGAAAGCTAAAGAGCTTTCACTAGAATAAAAACGTTGTCGGCCCCATAATAAAAATAAAAAGCATTTTGCCGCCGGTCACCGCACCGCCACCTGTTATGTTCGTGCCAAAAGGCAACAGAGCATTGCCTGTGCACGGTTGGAATTGTTTCATTCATTGCTCTGCTTCTTCTTGCAGATATGCTTCGTCTAATGCACATGAAGATGGTTATTACACACTCAGCAGTCTTAACAGTCTTGCTGCTGCTGCAGTTGCCATCATCATCTCTGAGCAACACACTGCGACGCATCATCGACCTATCAAAAGATTTCCCACAAGACACAGCAGCCATGACATCCTCTCCAGGTGCCGCAGCAATTCAACAAGCTGCATCGCGAGATCCTCTCGTCCGTGCTGCAATTGTACTCGAACATGGCGACATCGTAGCATCCTACCATCGTGATGATGTCGATCCGAACGAGACTACTTTTCACGTATTTAGCACAACTAAAAGCTTCACGTCACTTTTAATTGGAATGTTGGTAGAGGACGGCTTACTCTCTCTCAATGAAACACTGGGTGATGTCTTTCCAAATAATGATGCATGGGCAGATGTTACCGATGGAAGTACTGACTTCCGAAAGAATGTTACAATTGAGGAGATTCTAACCATGACATCGGGTCTTATCACACCTCCTGATGGTATGTTCGATTTGAGTTGGGGCGGCTCATCACTCGAAGACTCTCTGTCCTATCCAGATGTTGGGGTCAAGGGCAAATTCTCATATTTAGGAGTGAGCAATATCCCGAGCTATATCATTAAAGAGCGCAGTGGTATGAATCCAAGACTATATCTCGCTAATAATGTGATGGATAAACTGGGTATTGGCGAAGATGAATATAATTGGCAGCAGAATCTTGATGGAGTTGAATTCGGGTATCATGGCCTGGAGCTAACTCCTACACAAATGGCCAAATTTGGGCAATTGTATCTGCAAGGGGGACGGATAAATCCATCCAACGATGATCGCTTGATCTCACAGGAATGGATAGACGCCTCTTTTACACAGCATGCTACGGAAGGTACATTCGGAATGCCATATGGTTACCTGTTTTGGGGTCATCCCTTTAAATCTACTGCATATTGTGCTCTCGGTTTAGGCGCTCAAGACGTATGCATAGACCGTGATCTTGGTCGAGTGGTGATTCAACAGAGAGACTTAAACTTTGAAGAAAATGGTGGTGACATGCAAGGATTGGAGCACTTGATTGTCACACCTGTTGCCTTAAATGAGTCATTATCGTTTCGCGTTGCTAATGATGGATTATTGAGTAGTGTTAGTCCAACTGTGTCGCCGTCAAGGAATAATAATGATGCAGGAACCGCACAACCTTCAACTGCGAGGAAAGAAGATGAGGGAAAGGCTGCATCCCAGACGGATAGAAGTGGCACTTCGAACCCAATGGCAATAGCAACATCTTTGTGGATTTTCATTATGAGTTTATCTGTTCTAGTTGCAGTGTATTAAGTTTTGTTATAATTTCAAGCCTATTTGGACTCTCGAGGGTTTGAGATGGGTGGCCATATATGCAGTGGCAGAAAATGAATGTTCGATATTAGTTGGGCTCTGTTTTATTTTTATGAGAACGGTGGGGATCGATACTCAATTTCAACCTCGGTATGAGGCAAACTCTGAGCACATAGATCTCACCAAAGCAAATCTCTCTATGCGCCTATGAAGTCACAAGACTTGTCAAGATGCTAGATGCGGGGGCCCATGTCTTCATATGTAAAGATTAAGAGATCAAGTGGCTAACGAGCTGTGTCTTGTGTTGGTATTGGCGGATAAGAGAAGATAGATAAAATGAAATTGTTAGAGTTCCTCTATCTGGCGCGCCAGCCGACCACACAAATCCGTTATGGCC